>JAGFNQ010008378.1:20453-68310 GCA_024364735.1 Boesenbergia rotunda | reverse complement strand
TGTTGCAAATTAGATAGAAAAACACAAGTGAAGCTGCCAATGTTAGAAATAGCTTAGTAAGTTGGTTTGCAGCAGAAAACAATACTGTGTAGCTCTATCCACAACTGAAGCTGAGTATGTGGCCTTAGGAGGTGTGTTGCTCAACTTTTATGGATGATGCACACACTTGAGGACTTCCAGCTCAACTACACCTAAACTCAAGTGTTTATTGACAATATAAGTTCAATTAATTTAACTAAGAACCCAATCCAACACTCCAGAACCAAACACATAGAAGTCAAACATCATTTTGTAAGAGACCATGTAGCCAGGGGTGAAATAGTACTTAAGTATATTGACTCTAAATCCAATTTAGCTGATATATTCACAAAACCCTTACCTGAATCTGAGTTCAGCTCACTAAGAAGGCAGTTAGGATTGTACTTTGTAGAATAGATTAAGTTACTTCTCTACTTGATTTAATTTTTTTTTTTAAATTTGAAAAATTGTTTTACTTAATTTCAAAATTAGTTTTCATTTTTTTTTGACTTAGTCTTATTTTTATTGCAAAACTACCCCCTTTAAAAATTAGGGCTTTTTCGAAAATGGACTTAGCCTAGGCCCTAACCCTAGAACTACATGCACCTATAGACTTAGAAGCCAGCATCTCACAAGCACCTTAGGGTACTTTTGATTGATAACCTAGAAAGGGGTGAGATGCTTAGGTCTTTGCCTTAATTCAAGATGCTTTAAGTCAGTGCATCTGCAGTAATTGGGGCACTAAATACAACATAAACAACAATCAAGTTAAGTGTCAAGTTTAGAAAATCTAACTTGAACAGAAAACACTTAACTTGACTAACCCTAGCAAAAATTACTGTTTATAACAGTTAGTAAGTAGCTAATTGGGTTAGACAGGTCCGTACAGAGAAAAATTGATTGATTTAGTGTAAATCTAATTATGAATTGGTTCAGTACAGCAAATTCTTATTTATTTCCTTTATGCAATCATATTTATCTTGTTTTGATATATGACAAAGGGGGAGAGATAGGAAAGGAAAGAGAAAAACTACTTTACTTTCACTTTTTCAAAATTTTTCCTTTATTCAAAAAGGTTCAAAAATATACTTATCCTTTATTCGAAAGCTTAAACTTTTTGAAGAAGTACTTAAGTTCTTAAAACTTTTAAAATTTTGCCTAAGTACTCCAATTTCAAAAGTTCTTAAAGCTTTCAAAATTTTGCCTAAGTACTCTAGTTTCAAAATTTCTTAAAGCTTTCAAAATGTTGCTAAGTACACTAGCTTCAAGATTTTTACTCAAGCTTTCAAAATTTTCCTAAGTACTCTAGCCTTTCAAAAGTTTCTTACTTAAGCTTGTCAAAATTTTTTAAGTACTCTAAAGCTTAAGTTTTTCAAAACTGTATTAAAACTGAAATTCTTACTTAAGCTAACATTTTCAAAATGTTTTCAAGTACAAGTAAAGTTTTTTTAACCCCACGAATTTTTGAAAAATCTAGGGGGAGATTCCTTCCAGGGGGTGGGAACAAAAGTTAAAACTTTTTCATGTTTTGCTTAAACTTAACTTTTTGAACTAGGGTTGCCATAAATCAAAAAGGGGGAGATTGTTGGTGCAGAATGCACCTAAGTCAAACCTGTGTTTTGATAATGGCAACAGAGGTCAAAAGTTAAGTCTTACTTGTTTTTCTAACAAGTTAGTCTAGTGTGCAGAAAAAGACCTAGCCAAGGACAGCTAGGCACTGGCGAAGGAATGCCAGGGTCAAAAGCCCTAGCGAAGGACTGCTAGGCGCCAGGTGAAGGACAACCTGGGACAGAAGCCCTAGCGAAGGAATGCTAGGCACCGAGCGAAGGGCAGCTCGGCATCCAAGACCTGACAAAGGACCGTCAGGCAAAAGTCCAACCAGAGGAACGGTTGGCATCAGATAAATTCTCTCGAGAGGAGTAGGTGAGGACGCGTTCCCCGTCGAGGGAACAGTAGGCGTCGGTTCGACCTAGGGCTCCATTTTGGAGACCAAAGTCAGAACCAAGACAGCTAAGGCTGTATAAATAAATATTTTATTTGCTTTAGTGTGTTTTGGACTAACCTTGGATGCAGGATCGAAGGAACGTGTGTCTGCAGCTCAGAGAGCCTCAAAGGAATGAGGCAATAGCTGACCAGGGCGCCCGGAGTGTCCCGGGCGCCCCCAAGGTGAATACCAAACACAACAAATGCAAAGTAGCCTCGACAGTTCATATTCGGGGCGCCCCCGTGCTCCCGGGCACCCCCGCTGCTCCCGGGCGCCCCCTGCGCTGCGGGCGCCCCCATGCGCAACCTCGAACCAGAACCCCTCGAAGCCAAGGAGATAGGACTTTGACCCGGTCAATCCGGGCGCCCTGGTCAAAGCGGATCCAGAAGATAGATGCTGACCGAGAGCTCTGCGGATCAGAGGCCACGTGGGGGCGCCCCCGACGTCCCGGGCGCCCCCAGGCCCTATATAAAGGGCCTTCGACCAAGGGTTCAGGACATCAGTTCTCTCAACGCCCCAAAGATCTTCTACGCTCGTGCCTTGCTCCGGAAACACTCCAACTCGAGCTGACGACGTCCCGCTGCCCCGAAAGAGTCAATCCACTCCAGGACGTCGGTAACGAAGATCGAATTTTTTATTATTATTGTTAGTGCACTTATCTGTAATAAATTATTGTAAATTGTTTTACGCATATATAGAATTACCCAAAGTAAACGGTCAACGACCGTGAGCCTTGGAGTAGGAGTCGACACAGGCTCCGAACCAAGTAAATCGACTGTGTCTTTGTGCTGTGATTGTTTTTATTTTATTTCCGCTGCGTACGTGCTCTTTACGAAAATCCGAACGATTTCCGATATTCACCCCCCCTCTATCGGTTTTCTCGATCCAACAACTTCCACTATGAATGGTCTCCTTCAAGGTGGAGAAAACCTTTACAACTTTGCCTTCTTCCTCTTTACAAGATCAAAATGAAGACTAGAGGAAGAGTTGAGGACTCTTGGCACTAGCAGCACTTCGTTACACACAAGAACCGTAGTTTGCTTGAGCCAAACAGTCCTCCTTTTATAGGAGTAAAGGACAGCCTCGCATGCTGTCCAGCCCGCACCAGTCGACTGCCCCAGCAATAAATGCTGGCCAACGGCTAGCAAACAGCTAGCCAACGGCTAGTTTTGGGGTATACCAGTCGACTGTCCCAAGGCCAGTCGACTGGTTCGAAGCTGCGAACTCTCTGTGGGTTTTGGCAGTCGACTGCCTCTGGGCCAGTCGACTGCCCTGCCTCCCATCTCAGCTCCAGCCACTCCGAACCTTCTCCTTCGCGTGTGCCTTCAGGTCTGCTCCCTTGGCTCGCCTCTTGAAGTCCTCTTCTTCTGGCTATCGTCCCTCGGATGCGCACGCAAGCCTTCCCTTGGCTTGCCTCCATGCCACCCTTCACGTGTGCCCTTTGAAGTCCACTTCCCGGCTTGCCCTTGGAGCTCTCCTCCCTCGGCTCTCGTCCCTCGGATAGGTCACCAAGTGTGATTCTCCAAGTCCTGCAAACTTAATCACACATATCAAATACAACGAACACCCTAACCTTAAATATATTGGCACACACATCAAAACCATGATCTTCCCAATCATTCTTGGGCCGATTGCCTCAACATGTACATCTAAGGCCTAAGCACGGGAACACCCGTCTACTAATGGTCTCCTTTCCGGACTTTCCGGAGGCGGAGAAACCCATCTTACAGTGCATAAGTTACAATAAAAAAGAGTTAAAGAAATTAAGAACTGAATGTAAATCAAACCAAAAAAGAATCGAAGCCTCGGCCGATCTGGATCTCCGAAGTGCCACGCACTTCCTCCCGAAGCTTCCTTGGTCGCAGAGCTTCATCGTTAGCGCGTTTCTTCTATTTGGAGTACTCAAAATGATTCTGGAAGTTGTCTTTGTTGGTGCTTGGATGGCTAGAGAGGGGGGGGGGGTGAATGTAGCCAGACACAAATTTCTTTGATCTTTTAAAACTTCTCTGCACTTAGGGTTAGTCACAACAGAAGCAATACAAAAGCAGAGAAATGCAGAAACTAAACCCTAAACTAAACACAAGAATAAAACGCTAACAAAGAGGATTTATAAGGTTCGGGGATAACTTGCCCCTACTCCTTGGCGTGCCCGTAAGGTGGGCGATCCCTTGATCGTCGGCAGATCAAGCCCCGGAAAATCCGGATAGAATGCAACCTCCTTCTCGGTGGAGTAACCTCTCCATAGCGTTTCAATCAGTATATATGAAATTAAGCACAATGAAACAATAAGGAGCTTACAGAGCACTTATGACAGAAAGGGCACAAGAGAGCTCCTCACTGAGCTCCACTCAGCACAGATCTCACGCAAGAACTCCCTGCTCTTCGTGTCTTGCTGATGGACTCGCCAAGCTCTACGCCTCTTCCAAGTGCTCAGGTTGTCGATTGCTCAAGTGTATGCAAGAGTTGCTTCAAGGATTAGAATCTTGCCCCAGAAATGGAGAAGCAGCTTGTTACTGGAAGAGATGATCAAGTGTTTCTCAGAAAATTGTTGTTCAATCGATACAGAGACTTCTTCACCACCAAGCTCTTATGTCTCTGCTCACTGATCGCCAGGTCACAGCCACCTCTCTGCAGCTCCCAGCTGCTCAACTGCAACTGCCCAGCTATCCTGACCTCTCCTGGGCTCCCTGAGCTCCCCTCAGCCGAGCCCCAGTCAGCATCTCAGTGGCACAATCGTCCGTTGAAACCTGAGAAGGAAAATTGCCAAACCTGATGTAGCAAAAGCCTCCGTTTGACTCTCTTGGGATGATCCCTGAGTTATCTGCACACTTAGCAGATGATTAGCACACCAAATCAACAGAAGATCAAGTATCAGAAGAATCAGAGCAGTGATCAGTAGTGTATCAGTGGCAATCAGAATGCAATCAGAACTCTGACAGCGTTTTTGAATTAAAGCTGTCAGCTACTGATCGGTCATCGGACCGATCAGAGTGACCCCTGATCGGTCACCAGACCGATCAGGTTGGTCTCAGTCCAATCAGGCTCCAGCTTGATCGATCCCCAATGAGAAACCCGAAATCGCGACTTCTTCGTGATCGATCACCAGACCAATCCCAAGTCGTGAATCGGTCACCAGACCGATCCACCCCATTGCAGGGTGTTTTTCCAGCTTCACAGTCGGAAACCCACTGATCAGTCACCAAACCGATCAGGCTTGATCGGTCTGGTGACCGATCAGGCCACTCTCTGACCGATCAGGTTCCACTCTGATCGATTATAGTGAGAAGCTCGCGACATTTGATCGTTCACCAGAACGATCTGAATAGTCTCCCTGATCGGTCACCAGACCGATCAGGAGACGATCAGTAGCCTAACAAAGTCACTGTATGCTGCCTGATCGGTCACCAGATCGATCAGACATCACTGGATCGATCACCAGACCGATCCACGAATGAAGTTCGTGCCAACTTCCCTAATCGGTCACCAGACCGATCCAGCCAATGCTGATTTCACTCTAAGTCAAGAGAACGGGCTCCCAGCCTTCTCTGACTCATGCTCAGTCCCCCGGACCAAGACTCCATGCCCAGTTTCACTCACCGGGACTTCTTCCAACCTAGCTTCCCAAGCTAGTACCTGGCTTCACTCACCAGGATTTCATCCGACCTAGCTTCCCAAGCTAGGACCTGGCTTCACTCACCAGGATTTCAGTCAACCTAGCTTCCCAAGCTAGGACCTGGCTTCACTCACTAGGGTTTCATCCAACCTAGCTTCCCAAGCTAGGGCTTGGCTTCACTCACTAGGATTTCAGTCAACCTAGCTTCCCAAGCTAGGACTTGGCTTCACTCACCAGGATTTCATCCAACCTAGCTTCCCAAGCTAGGACCTGGCTTCACTCACCAGGGTTTCACCTAGTCCCACTAGGTCTTTTCCACTCCACCTAGTCCCACTAGGTGTGCCTAGTCCCACTAGGTCTTTTCCCATGCCAGCGTGCGATCTCCCGATCCACCTGGACTTAATTCGAATTCATTCAACCAAACTTAAATCGTTGCAATCACCAAAACAACAATCGGGTCAGACTGCATCAACAATCTCCCCTTTTTGTTGTTTGACAATCTGATTTAAGTTTAGGTATTAGATCAATTGAAGTCCATTCAATTATCGTAAGGGAATCAAGATCTTCCCCCTACAATATCACAGCCCTAAACTTAATCACCCATTCTCTCCCCCTTTGTCAAACATCGAAAAGGGTATGGTTATTAAGTTTTAACATAACTCCCCCTCAATCAAGGGTCTCCCCCCAAAACCCAAAATACTCAAAGGATAATTTTTGAGTTGCATATGCGAGGCATATACCATAAATGTATCATGGCAACAATGTATATGCATCATACGACAATAAGTGTGAATTGCACATGAATACATATACAGAATTATATCATGGTCAAACATGTATATGTTTCATATGACAAGTAAGGAATGCAGCTATATCAGACTGATGATTGATATAGAAAAATTTCTAATTTATCTATGAACGATCAATTTTTAGAAAAATTTCTGTAATTCTGATTCGTTCAAGATCAGACTGCATTAACAATTGAAATTTCATAACAGGAGTGTAGACTTCAACGACAATCAATATTTCAAAAAAATTTCTGAACCATGGTTTGGGTTTCTTGACTAAAAAGTATTCCTTATCAAGGAGCAAGAGATCAAGGGACATGATTCAAACAACCCGTTCATATGAATTTCAAAAATTTCAATACGGGTTTGTATCGAATCAGTATTATATTTGCTCCAAATATGATTAGGATGTTCCAATTGTAATTGGTTTGTATCAGATTTGTTTATGTCAGTATGATCAAGTAATCTGATACAATTTGATGAAAGGTGATCGGACTAAGGAGTTTTTGACCCAATCAGGGAATTCCCTGATCTGATCGGTCACCAGACCGATCAGAGGGACCTCTGATCGATCTGATGACTGATCAGGAGGATCCATGTTCGGTCTTTGGACCGATCAAATTTCTGATCAGGAGAGTTTCTGAAAAATTTTAGAAACTCTGCGTTGCAACCACACCTTTCAAACTTTAATAAACTCAGATTTAGTTATTTTGATTCTAAAAGGTTCCCTTAATCAAAATGTGTATTTTCACATCAATATTGTTTAAGAATCTCAAGGACAAACATACTCAAGTTTGTTCAAAATCTATATCAATTCCATGATCCCTAACTTTGTCTATTCAAGAATCAAGAATTTCTAAAAACAAATTTGTATCAAGGCATAATCAGTATGTTCTAAGGATGATCATTAAGTTCTAAACAATTTTGATAATCCAATCTACACCTAAGTACTCATACCTTGATAATCCAATTAATATTAGACATATGGAAACATCAGGTTTGATATCAGTCAAGTGGGAAAATAAACAAGTTATAGAACCTTAGTTTGATACAAAGAAAGCATTAACCCTAAACCTTAAGCTCATGTTCTTGTCTATCAAAGCCTTATGAGTGATCAGTTCAGATAAAACATTGAGGAAGTTGAGAAGTGATGTGTTCATCTTGTTCTTAACCGAAATCTTCATGCCATAGATTAATATTAATAACACATACATTAAAGTCATGGCATACTCAACTAGGTTCATCTTAACAAAAAAAAACTTAAGCCTTAGATATATCATAAGTTATTGCAAAAATCAACTGTAGTTTTGATATTTTGGCTAACTTCTAGATTCACAGTGAACTATAAATTGCAGCAAGAAGACTAACCATTCTAGGCAATCCATAGTAGGAACAAGTCATGTGTCAACCTAACCATTCATGCAATATAATTTTTTTTTCAAAACTTGTTGATTTATTTTGAAACTAGTATAACCTTGTGCATTGATATACTATCATATTGTTGTATAATAGATTTTCTTATTGCTCACAGATATCAATGAAGACAACCCAAAATTCATGTATCTACATTGTGTAGGAAATTCAAGTTCTCAATTGATTTAAATCTAATCACCTACATTTGAGAGGGAAAATCCATTTCTCGTGGGTAGTGTATTATCATCCATTAAATGGGAAAATATTAGGCACATTCCTAACTAGGAATGACCATGTGTTTGGAGCACCAAATATCAACCACCCATGTTGATAGATGCTCCCCCTCAATCAATTCTTATACAATTCTAAATATAGAGGTTTTAGGTACCCAAATTTTGGGACTTAATGCATCAACAATGAGAGACTTAGGCACCCATGCCTTAGTCATTTTCTTTTTGAATTTTTGAACCCTAGAATCATTTGATGATCTAAAATGGGTTCTTGACATTAATGATATGAAGGTTGGCTCTTTAGGTCGGTAACCTATACCGGCCTTGTTGTAAACCGCCC
Organism: Boesenbergia rotunda; assembly: GCA_024364735.1. Taxonomy (NCBI): domain Eukaryota; kingdom Viridiplantae; phylum Streptophyta; class Magnoliopsida; order Zingiberales; family Zingiberaceae; genus Boesenbergia; species Boesenbergia rotunda. The sequence continues at coordinate 59,924 of JAGFNQ010008378.1, read as the reverse complement.
TTTGGGAGTTAGGAGCCATATCTAGGGTTTTGGAGCTTGTTAAAAATTTCTCAAGAATATTCTTGAGGTTTTCAACTTCGCTCTTCAAATCCTTGTTTTCATCTTCTAAGACTTCTACATGCAAATCATCAATATCCTCATCCTTAGAGGATTTCAATTGTTCTATTTCTAATTTTAAAGCCTTCACGTTATTCTTAGATTTTTTAAGCATGTTTGCCAAGCAAGCTATTGTTCTATAGCATTTATCTAGTTCGGGAGAAATTACCCCTTCATCATCCGAAGATGATGAAGCCGCGGTTGAGGAGTCACTCGATTCGTCACCACTTTCTTCATTGGGTACCTCTAGTGCCATGAAAGCCATGTGACATGTGTTCTCCTCCTCCTCCTTGTCCTTCTTCTTTCTTTTGTCACCTGCCACAAAAGCTACACCTTTCTCCTTTGGACTTTTGTTAGCGATCTCGTGTAATTCCATCTCACAAAATAAATCATCCAATTTTACAATTGACAAGTCCTTAGAAACCTTGTAGGCATCCACCATGGATGACCACAAGGCATTCCTTGGAAAAGCTTTTAGAATGTACCTCACAAGGTCACGGTTCTCGACCTTTTCGTCAATGGAGTGGAGACCGTTGAGAACTTCTTTGAATCTACTATGAAGCTCACATACCGTTTCACTCTCCTTCATGGATAGATTTTGTAGTTGATTAAGAAACAAGTCCCTCTTGGCTATTCTCGAGTCTCGGGTGCCCTCGTGAAGCTCGATGAGCTTGTTCCACAAATCCTTGGCGCTTGTGAAGGGACCAACTTTGATTAGTTGGTCCTTATTCATTCCACATTGCAAAGTAACCACCGCCTTCACATCGGCTTCTCCTTTGTGGGTTTGCTCAGCCGACCACCGCGAGGACTCCAATTCTTTTCCCTCTACGTCTCTTGGAGGGGTGAAGCCTTCCTTCATGGAGAACCACATTCCAATGTCGGTCTTGAGGTAGTACTCCATGCGAGACCTCCAATATTGAAAATCGGATCCATCGAAGAAGGGAGGTCGAGTGGTGCTAAATCCTTCTCTCAAACCCATCGTTGATAGCTCTCGGATGTTAAGCCACTTGAATAGAGCCCCAAGCTCTGATACCACTTGTTGGTGCTTGGATGGCTAGAGAGGGGGGGGGGGTGAATGTAGCTAGACACAAATTTCTTTGATCTTTTAAAACTTCTCTGCACTTAGGGTTAGTCACAGCAGAAGCAATACAAAAGCAGAGAAATGCAGAAACTAAACCCTAAACTAAACACAAGCACAAAAAGCTAACAAAGAGGATTTACAAGGTTCGGGGATAACTTGCCCCTACTCCTTGGCGTGCCCGTAAGGTGGGCGATCCCTTGATCGTCGGCAGATCAAGCCCCGGAATGTAACGCCCGCTTTTTTTTTTTTTTTTTTGACCACCATAAAGTGGCGTTACGTTAACATACTTAGGGCATGTAGACATCATAACGCAGCGGAAAACTTTAAACTTACACCTACATGCACTTTCTATCCTTCCTAGCATCATAACATACTTAGCATCATGTCATACTTAGCATCATGTTATACTTTAGCTTTCTGTCATACTTTAGCATCATATCATAGAGTCATAGTCATATTCAAGTACTCAGTAGTAAAGGTAAAGTTCCATCATAAGGCAAGCAAACATATGGTCTCTTGGCCAAGTCACTATCACACACATTCTGCAAAGCCCTCCTGCTGCTTCCTTACTGTTCCTTTGCGTGATCTGCGGTATAAGAAAATAAAACTATAAGCACACAGGCTTAGTAAGACTCTTTCCTACTCACTAAAACCGTCCGTCACTTAATCATAAACATATGAAACATTAGCACTCTTAGCGCTTTACTTAGAACATCATCCCTAGCATCACTTAGCATTCATTTGACATGTTATGGGCATAGCTTCACCCCATTCATAGCATGACATAAACATAACCATAAACATTCGGGTATGACATAATTATTGACATAACATAAACATCGTAAACAATCATAGCATGGCATAATACTTGATATAGACATAAATAAAATCATGGCATAAATCTAATTACAATCATGGCATCCCATACTAGCATGAGCATGAACAAAATAATGGCATTCTAACGTAACATTAACCCATGGCATCCTAAACTAGCATAAAATCATGGCATCCTAAACTAACATAAACATAGATAAAGTCATGTCATCCTAAACTATCATAAACGTAAGTAAAGCATGGCATTCTAAACTAGCATAAAATCATGGCATCCTAAACTAACATAAACATAAATAAAATCATGGCATCCTAAACTATCATAAACATAATTAAAGCATGTCATTCTAAACTAGCATCAAATCATGGCATAAACATAAATAAAATCATGGCATAAACATAAATAAAATCATGGCATAAGCTTAAATAATATCATGGCATAAACATAAACAAAATCATGGCATAAACATAAATAAAATTATGGCATAAACATAAATAAAATCATGGCATACACATAAATAAAATCATGGCATAAACATAAATAAAATCATGGCATGAACATATCTTCATAACATACTTTTCGTAAACATACTTTTCATAACATAATGCATAGCATAAATGGATGCATGTAGCAACTGTGCATATATATATATAAGGATGCTTAATCTTGAAAACATGCTTTTAAATACTTGAACATAATCATAACATGCATTGGGCCCTGGCTTGTACCACATTCATTCATCATATGCGCGCATCCCTAAGTAAATACGAGGTAGCTAATCTCGACCTACTAGGGTATGGACAGCTTCATCGGTAGTCCCGAACCGTAAGGACAGCATCATCGGTAGTCCCGAACCGTGGACAGCATCATCGGTAGTCCAAAACCGTGGACCTTACTTAGGTCCGGTACAAGCCCATAAAATAAAATAAATGCTTTCATATGCTTCTTCATTCATCATCATTCATAGCATATTCATTCGTTCATCATTCTTTCATCATCATTATGCCTTAAAGGCATCATCATGCATAGCATATTCATTCATTCATCATACTTAGCCTTCATTCATCGTTTCCATTATTAGACATGGCATAGGTACACATCATTCATATAGTATGGCATACACACACAAGCATGGCATACATTCATATCATTCATAAGACATGGCATACATACATATCATTCATACATCATGTCATACATACATATCATTCCTAAATCATGGCATATGTCTAAACATTCTATGACCTAACGTATATTTCATGACATATAAGCTATAGGTTTAGTTAACATGGTATTCCTTCACCTTCACCTTAACTTCTAAACATCACAAGGGAACATTAAATAACATTATCATTATTTTTAACATATTTTTAGACCTTTAAAACATGCTGGCCGAAACCCTTGAACTTAAAGTTCTGGGTTTTGCTTCCTTCATGTTGGCCGAAACTCTAGGGTGTCCTAGAGTACTCCAAAAATTCCCAAAAATTTTACTTAACTTCTAAACATCATAAGGGAACACTAAATAACATTATCATGATTTTTAACATATTTTTAGACCTTTAAAACATGCTGGCCGAAACCCTTGAACTTAAAGTTCTGGGTTTTGCTTCCTTCATGTTGGCCGAAACTCTAGGGTGTCCTAGGTACTCTAAAAATTCCCAAAAATTACAGTTAACTTCTAAACATCATAAGGGAACATAAAATAATATTATCATGATTTTTAGCATAATTATCGACCTTTAAAACATGCTGGCCGAAACCTTTGAACCATAGAAACCTGGATTTTGTTTCCCTTCAACATTAAATCCGAAACTAACCCATATATCATGCCAAAAATCCCCAAAAATTTCAATTAACTTCTAAACATCATAAGGGAACATCAAATAATATTATCATGATTTTTAGCATAATTATGGACCTTTAAAACATGCTGGCCGAAACCTTTGAACCATAGAAACCTGGATTTTGTTTCCCTTCAACATTAAATCCGAAACTAACCCATATATCATGCCAAAAATCCCCAAAAATTTCAATTAACTTCTAAACATCATAAGGGAACATCAAATAATATTATCATGATTTTTATCATAATTATGGACCTTTAAAACATGCTGGCCGAAACCTTTGAACCATAGAAACCTGGATTTTGTTTCCCTTCAACATTAAATCCGAAACTAACCCATATATCATGCCAAAAATCCCCAAAAATTTCAATTAACTTCTAAACATCATAAGGGAACATCAAATAATATTATCATGATTTTTAGAATAATTATGGACCTTTAAAACATGCTGGCCGAAACCTTTGAACCATAGAAACCTGGATTTTGTTTCCTTTCACCATTAAATCCGAAACTCACCCATATATCCAGCCAAAAATCATGGAAAACGTTGGTAACTATTATACCACAGGTGAGGGAGTCTTACCTTAGATTTCTTGATTTTTAGACCTTGGATGGAAAGAAGGAAGAAGACTTGACCACACCTAGCCCTTGGAAACTTGAGAAGACCTTAGATCTTGGAGGATGAGACTTTTTGTGAAGTTTTCTCAAGGGAGAAGTCCTCCTTGAGTGCTCAGCAAGAATGGAGAAGGAAGAGAGGAGCAAATGCACTTGATGGCATGAAGAATGAAACTCCCAAACCCCCTTATTAATCAACCATTAAGGTGGTGAATGAAGAGTTTTCTATGGCCCTTCATCTTCCTCTACCATTTAACCACCATTCGCTTCCTTTCCTCACAAGAATTCCTTGCTAGGTGAGTTGGTTAAAGCATTCATTGGTTGTACAAGAGGTCCAAGGTTTAATCCTTGGCCCATGCACCTTTATTTTAATTTTATTTAATCCTTTTTCTTATTTTCGAAAATTCCCCTTTTTATTTCGAAAATTTTCCAAAAATGACCCATAATTTTGCCAATATTCCTAAATAAAATTCTTTTATATTTATATGAATTTTACTCAATTAATACCCATTTTTCGGAGCCCATTTAAGGCCCATTAGTACCTAATTCCTCAAATTAAATAGGAAAATTACACTAATACTTACCCATAATCATGCTAATATGTCCAATTAAATCCTATTTATCTTTATACTAATTTCCACCTAAAATCCACCGATAATTATGGTACTAGCAAGCCCATATAAGGCCCATTAGTGCCCTTTTTCCCAATTTAAATGGGAAAACATGGATTTTCTAGGCCAAAATTTGTATTATTACCTCTAGGTCCTTTGGAAAATTATTTAAACATGCTTAATATTTTAATAAAATATTAAGAGAATTTTCCGGGTCGTTACACGGAAAATCTGGATAGAATGCAACCTCCTTCTCGGTGGAGTAACCTCTCCATAGCGTTTCAATCAGTGTACATGAAATTAAGCACAATGAACCAATAAGGAGCTTACAGAGCACTTAGGACAGAAAGGGCACAAGAGAGCTCCTCACCGAGCTCCACTTAGCACAGATCTCATGTAAGAACTCCCTGCTCTTCGTGTCTTGCTGATGGACTCGCCAAGCTCTCCGCCTCTTCCAAGTGCTCAGGTTGGCGATTGCTTAAGTGTATGCAAGAGTTGCTTCAAGGATCAGAATCTTGCCCCAGAAATGGAGAAGCAGCTTGTTACTGGAAGAGATGATCAAGTGTTTCTCAGAAAATTATTGTTCGATCGATACAGAGACTTCTTCGCCACCAAGCTCTTAAGTCTCTGCTCACTGATCGCCAGGTCACAGCCACCTCTCTGCAGCTCCCAGCTGCTCAACTGCAACTGCCCAGCTATCCTGACCTCTCCTGGGCTCCCTGAGCTCCCCTCAGCTGAGCCCTAGTCAGCATCTCACTGGCACAGTCGTCCGTTGAAACCTGAGAAGGAAAACTGCCAAACCTGATGTAGCAAAAGCCTCCGTTTGACTCTCCTGGGATGATCCCTGAGTTATCTGCACACTTAGTAGATGATTAGCACACCAAATCAACAGAAGATCAAGTATCAGAAGAATTAGAGCAGTGATCAGTAGTGTATCAGTGGCAATCAGAATGCAATCAGAACTCTGACAGCGTTTTTGAATTAAAGCTGTCAGCTACTGATCGGTCACCGGTCCGATCAGAGTGACCCCTGATCGGTCACTAGACCGATCAGGATGGTCTCAGTCCGATCAGGCTCCAGCCTAATCGATCCCCAGTGAGAAACCCGAAATCGCGACTTCTTCGTGATCGATCACCAGACCAATCCCAAGTCGTGGATCGGTCACCAGACCGATCCACCCCATTGCAGGGTGTTTTTCCAGCTTCACAGCCCGAAACCCATTGATCGGTCACTAGACCGATCAGGGTGTGGCCTGATCGGTCTGGTGACCGATCAGGCCACTCTCTGACCGATCAGGCTCCACTCTGATCGGTTATAGTGAGAAGCTCGCGATATTTGATCGTTCACCAGACCAATCCCAAGTCGTGGATCGGTCACCAGACCGATCCACCCCATTGCAGGGTGTTTTTCCAGCTTCATAGCCCGAAACCCATTGATCGGTCACTAGACCGATCAGGGTGTGGCCTGATCGGTCTGGTGACCGATCAGGCCACTCTCTGACCGATCAGGCTCCACTCTGATCGGTTATAGTGAGAAGCTCGCGATATTTGATCGTTCACCAGAACGATCTGAATAGTCTCCCTGATCGGTCACCAGACCGATCAGGAGCCAAATAGAAAAACTTCTGTTCTCTCCCTGATCGGTCACCAGACCGATCAGGAGACGATCAGTAGCTTAACAATGTCATTGTATGCTCCCTGATCGGTCACCAGACCGATCAGACATCACTGGATCGATCACCAGACCGATCTACGAATGAAGTTCGTGCCAACTTCCCTGATCGGTCACCAGACCGATCCAGCCAATGCTGATTTCACTCTAAGTCAAGAGAACGGGATCCCAGCCTTCTCTGACTCGTGCTCAGTCCCCCGGACCAAGACTCCATGCCCAGTTTCACTCACCGGGACTTCTTCCAACCTAGCTTCCCAAGCTAGGACTTGGCTTCACTCACCAGGATTTCAGTTAACCTAGCTTCCTAAGCTAGGACCTGGTTTCACTCACTAGGGTTTCATCCAACCTAGCTTCCCAAGCTAGGACCTGGCTTCACTCACCAGGATTTCAGTCAACCTAGCTTCCTAAGCTAGGACCTGGCTTCACTCACCAAGATTTCAGTCAACCTAGCTTCCCAAGCTAGGACCTGGCTTCACTCACTACGATTTCATCCAACCTAGCTTCCCAAGCTAGGACCTGGCTTCACTCACCAGGGTTTCACCTAGTCCCACTAGGTGTGCCTAGTCCCACTAAATCTTTTCCACTCCACCTAGTCCCACTAGGTGTACCTAGTCCCACTAGGTCTTTTCCACTCCACCTAGTCCCACTAGGTGTGCCTAGTCCAACTAGGTCTTTTCGCATGCCAGTGTGCGATCTCCCGATCCACCTGGACTTAATCCGATTCATTCAACTAAACTTAAATCGTTGTCAATCACCAAAATAACAATCGGGCCAGACTGCATCAACAGTCTTCTGAGCCTTGGGGTCGAAGCCCCTTTTATAGGCTTCATTGGGGCGCCAGTGATCACCGGGGTGCCTCAAAGGCCTTGGTCAAAGTTTATCTCTGCACCGAACTCGCCGCAGCAGATAATCCTCTTGACCAAGGCACCCTGGACCTCCCAAGCGCCTCAATAAACCCAGTCAAAACTTATCTCTGTTTTGAACTCGCAGCATCAAATACAGCTTTGAACCAGGGAGCCTGTATCGATGGGGGCGCCTGAATGAAGACCTAATTTACCTCCTTTGATTGAGACGCCTCCTTCAATGGGGGCGCCTGAATGAAGGCCTGGCTTTGCCTCCTTTGATTGAGGCGCCTCCTTCAATAGGGGCGCCTGAATGAAGGCCTTCTAGCCGTGTCGTGTGTTGTTCACCTGCTTTGTCTTCCATTATAGGTACCTGCAAGATATATAAATACAAAGCAAATATGCACACAATCTTAACCTTAAGGACTTGGTTCTGACATCGGATTTCCATGAAACCCTAGGTCGAACTGACACAAGTTCTCACCCCCGGGAATGCACCTTTCACCTACTCCTTTCAGGAGACGGTTGCTACCCAGTCCATTCGGGTGGAGTTTTGCTTAGCCTCCGATACTCTCGGATCTCGAGACGTCCGAACCTCGACCCGTCTCTACTTCTGTCCTTAGTCATCGCTCAGCTAAGTTGCTCAATCCCTCGGACCAAAACTTCATGCCCAAACCCTAGGTCCAGGACTTCGCCGACCAGGACTTCGTGCCCCACTTCCGGTCAGGACTTAGTTGCCCAGCCCATGGCCAGGACTTAGTGCCTAATTCAAAAGAACCAGGACTTCATGCCTAGGATAACTAGGACTTTGGTTTACTTTGGTCCATTTTTCTTCACTCACCCTTCCCTTGTTCAATATATCACTGACTTAAACATATTGTCAAACATTGAAACATTTAGAGGAGGACATCACTGATGCAACTTGCACCAACAATCTCCCTCTTTTTGATGTTTGACAATTGTTAATGCAGTCTGACCCTGATTGTTGTTTTGGTGTTGCCACCGATTATAGTTTAGGTTGATGAGATGATTATGATTAAGTCCTGGTCGTGGACTAGGTATACCTAGTGGGACTAGGTTTGATGAAAGCCTGGCTTGGAGGGTCAGGTCCTAGCTTGAGAAGCTAGGTTGTGGAAAAGTCCTAGCTCGGAGGGCTAGGTGGGAAAAGTCCTAACCTGGTGGGTTAGGTGTGAAAAAGTCCTAGCTTGGAGGGCTAGGTGTGAAAAGTCCTAGCTTGGAGGGCTAGGTGTAAAAATTCCTAACTCGGAGGGTTAGGTGATTGGAAATCCCGGTGAGTGAAGCCGGGTCCTGGTGAGTGAAGCCAGGTTGACTGAAGTCCCGGTGAGTGAAGCTGGGCATGGAGTCTTGGTCCGAGGGACCAAGCATGAGTCAGATAAGGGCTGGAGGCTTGTTCTCATGACTTAGAGTGGATTTGGCCTTACTTGGCTCGGTCCGATGACCGATCAGGGAAGTTGGCACGGAGTTCCCTCGTGGATCGGTCTGGTGACCGATCCAGCTATGTCTGATCGGTCTGGTGACCGATCAGGGAGCATATAGTGAGTTTGGAATCTTACTATTCGGCTCCTGATCGGTCTGGTGACCGATCAGGGAGCATGCAGTTCCCTTACTGCTCAGCTCCTAATCGGTCTGGTGACCGATCAGGGAGCATACAGTGAGTTTGGGAACCTCACTGCTCGGCTCCTGATCGGTCTGATGACCGATCTGGGATACTGTTCAGATCGTTCTGGTGAACGATCAAGTGTCGCGGACTCCTCCTTATAACCGATCAGGCTGGAGCCTGATCGGTCAGAGGGTGCCCTGATCGGTCTGGGGATCGATCAGGAGGGTTGGGCTGTGAAGCTGGAAAAACACCCTGCAAAGGGGTGGATCGGTCTGGTGACCGATCCACGACTTGGGATCGGTTTGGTGATCGGTCCCAGAGAAGTCGCGATTTCTGATTACGCGTTGGGAACTAATCAGGATGGAGCCTGATCGGTCTGAACCCAGCCTGATCGGTCTGGTGACCGATCAGGAGTCACTCTGATCGGTCCGGTGACCGATCAGTAGCTGACAGCTTTAATTCAAAAACGCTGTCAGAGCTCTGATTACGTCTATTTCTCTGCTGATTCGCTACCGATCTCTGCTCCTAACTTCTGATTGTTGATACTCCATTGATTTGCTGAGCTAATGAGCTGCTAAGTGTGCAGGTTACTCAGGTTTACTTCAAGGGAGTCAAACTGAGGCTTTTGCTACATCAGATTGGGCAGGTTTCCATCTCAGATTGCAACGGATGCTGGCGCTGCTGGAGCTGCTGACTGGGGCTCGTCTGAGGGAAGCTCAAGGAGTCCAAGAGAGCTCAGTGGTAGGTGAGCAGTTGCAGTTGAGCAGCTGGGAGCTACAGAGAGGTGGCTGTGACCTGGCGATCAGTGGGAGAGGCTTAAGGGCTTGGTAGCGATGAAGCCTCAGTAACACTTGATCATCTCTTGCGACAAGCTTTGCTCCATCACTTGCAAACACTCTGCATCCTGAAGCTTTGAGCAACACACTGATACTTGAGCACTTGGAGGAGATAGAGAGCTTGGCGAGTCCATCAGCAAGAAGACATGAAGAAGGGAGTTCTTGCATGAGATCTGTGCTGAGTGGAGCTCGGGAGAAGTTCTCTTGTGTTCCTTTGGTTCCTAGTGCTTTGTAAGCCTTCTTGTTTCACTGTTCTTAACTTTATTATTTCTGTGAAACGCTGTGGAGAGGTTTCTCCACCGAGAAGGAGGTTCCATTTGATATCTAGATTTTTCGAGGCTTGATCTGCCGACGATCAAGGGATCGCCCACCTCACGGGCACGCCAAGGAGTAGGGGCAAGTTATCCCCGAACCTTGTAAACCCTCATCGTTAGCGATCTTGTTTGTTGCTTTAGTTTGTTTTGGTTTTCTGTGTTTCTGCATTTCTCTATTTCCATTTGTTTCCGCTGCTGTGCTACTAACCTTGAAGTGCAGAGAAACCCTAAAGCGAAAGAAGTTTGTGTTTGGCTATATTCACCCGCTCTCTAGCCATCCAAGTTCCAACAACAATATCTTAAGTTAGATTGGATAAAAGGGCTAAACCTTGAGATAAAAATAAAATAAAAAATTTGAAAACCCACTTTTGATCTTTTGGGGAAAACTTCTAACTTCCGCTCACTCTTCCCCCTTTTTGAAAAAACATTTTGATTTTTTGATCCTTAGGTAAGAGAGAAAAAAAATTTCTAACTTAAGCGCATCTCTCCCCCTTTGTTATACATCAAAAATCACCAAAAATATTTGCACCAATAATGAAAACATTTGGTTCTTTTTGAAAATACTTAGTATAACTTTTTGAAAGCATAGCATAAAACTAAGTATTTAAATTGCACCCAAAAAGAATTTCACTTTGAAAAGTATTTTGTAACTCAAAAAAACTTCTCACTTAAAAAATATTGCTTTAGAAAAACTTTCATTTATAATTTTTTTTCAAAAAATTTACTCATAGAAAGATTTTCACTAGTGCATTTTGAGAAATATTATAAAAGCTTTGTATTTTGAATGACATTTTGTACTTTTTGAGAAAATACTATGAGCTTTGAAAAGTGCAAGTACTTTGAAAAATGTTATGAGCTTTGAAAAATGCAAGTACGTTGTTTTTAAGAAATATTATGATCTTTGAAAAATGTAGGTACTTTTTGAAAAATATTATGGTCTTTGAAAATGCAAGTACTTTTTAAAAAATATTAGTAAATTTTGAAGAGTATAAGCACTTTTGAAAAATATTAGAATTTTTGAAAAATGTTATTTGACTCATATATTGAAAGTACTTAGAAAAATCTTGTTTTTAAAACATAATATTTTACTTGACTTGGTTTCTTTTCCAGTTTGACACAATCCTAGAAAACCTTGTTAGCTACAAGGGCATTTTCCTCAGTGTCCTAGAAATTCTCCAACTCAAGTAAATATTCTTTAAAAAAAACAATTTTATAAGCCAAAATGATAGTACTTTGAAAATATATGCAAGTACATTTTGAAAATTGTATGAACTTTTGAAGGCACTATATTTTACTTGACTTGGTTAACTTCCAGTCTGATACAATCCTAGGAAGCCTTGTTAGCTACAAGGACATTTCCTTAAGTGTCCTGGAAATTTTTCCAAACTGAAGAAAAATATTATTTCAAATTGATTCTATTTAAAAAAAATAGATTTTTGAGGATAATATTATTTTTATAAAAAATTGATAGTATTTGAAAGGAAATTACTTATGTTTTCAGAAGGATTTGAAAATACCGTGCATGAAAACCTATCATCTTGAAATATTCAATAACTCTTTTAATTTGACCTCCTCCTAAACTTGACCCAGTCCTAGGAAGTTTGTTAACCACAAGTACTCTTCCTCTGAGTCCTTAGGATTTGGTTTAGACCAAAAGAATTGTCTAATAATTCCAAAAAGTAATTGTCAAAGATAATACTTGTTAGAAATAATTTCTTTTTGATTTAGACTCCCCCTAAATTTAACACATCCTCAGAGTCCTTGTAGATCATTAAGTAGGCCTCCTCTGTGTCTTTAGGGTTTATTAAAATCAAAAGAACAGCTTTGCATGATAATATGGTAATTTGTAAGAAGATAAGTTTTTAGAAAATTCAACTTGGAATGAGAATAACATTTTAAAGCATAACCCTTTTTTTCGAAATCACAAGTGATAGTAATTTAAAGCACAGTTTTCGAAAAATATTTTCAAATGATAGTTTGAAAAACATTTCAAAAGAATAAAAACACTCCCCCTGTACCCGACACCTTTTGACTCTATCTATGTGCCTTAAAGAACTTTTAGTGTTGTCCTAGGAGGCTTGTGTCTAATTGTGTGAGTTAAATAATTTTTCAAAACGATATAATTTTTGAAGACATATAATATATTGGCAATTAGACAGACATGAAATTCATAAAAATATTATTATGTTAAAGCACTATTTTGAAAATATATTTTTAGAAAAATATTCTAAGAATTTTGAAAATAGTTTTGAAAGATATTCTTCAATTTATTAGTCCTTAACATCTCACCCATTTTAGATGTCTCAATACAGCAAGCATGGTTGCCTTATGGCTGCACTGTGAGATGCTTGAATCATTTTTCTTAATTCATTGTTAAATCTAAGACTTAATTGAAACTTGTGTTAGATTCAAATTTATCAAATAGTAAAGTGAATTTGATTTTCGGTAATCGGCTTCCAGGTCTTGGTGAGGCACAAGGCCTTCTTTGGCCGTAGCCTTATTGGATCATCAACCCTTTCCTTGACAAAGCCTTTTATCGAAAATTCATTTTTAAATTACTTCTTGAAAAATTTTGGTCTAACTAGCTTAGGTCTTGGATCGGTAGCTTCGGCTAGTTCCACCAGACTAAGGGAGTGTTTGGGAGAGCTTCTGCTAGTTGCTTTTTAGATTTTAGTTACATAAAAGCACTTTTGAGTGTTTATGAATACCAGATTCTGCTTTAACTTCTATAAGTTTTTGCCAAAAGCTGGAAGCAAGAATTTGATGCTTTTTTCTGCTTCTGCTTTTTTGCTTATGGTCTAGAATTAAAAGTAGACATTTATACCCTTAATAATTTATCATTTTACATAATTATCACCATAGTTTTAAATAAAATTTTATATTTTCATATAATTTATATATTCATAATTTTTTTTATAAATTTTTATAAATTTATATAAATTTGTCATTTTTTTATATTTTTATTTTTATTAATTATATATTTTTTTAAACATATATATTATTAAAAAAATTAATTTTGATATAATATTCAAAATATAATAATAAATATATAAAACTTTATTGATGGTGTATCAAAATTATATTTAGATAATTAAAAAAAATAATTTATATAGTTTAAGGATATTATTTTCATTTAACTAAAAATTAAGCTTGGAAGCAATTATTCACCAAACACTCAAACTTTACCTTGTATAAGCTTTTAGCTTCTATTTCCAAACACTCCATGCTTTAGCTTCTCACTGACTTCAAGATAATCTCTACAAGAATCACTTTTCAAGAAACAAAAGTTCTCCCAAACACTCCATAAATACACCAAGTAGAATCTACTTGACTTTGTTAGAAGGGCTTCCCTAACGTACTATCGTCTCACCTCCACCTAATACTAGGTTGATGAAGTTTCAATTATTCTTTTTCCTATTATCGTTCTAATTTATGCATAAATTAAATATGAATGACATGACATATATTTTAAAGAAATAGCAGATGCATGACATGACAGTTATGCATGAGTCAAACAATTCAAATCATTTTATTTAAGTTTCTAAAAATGTATTAAATTCCCGATTTGATACATGTCATGTGATCCCGCGAATATGTCAACCCACTTTGACATATTTGATATTATTAATTTGATTGTTGCAATTTGGGTAGGATTTTATTTAATTTGAGTTTAAGTTATTTAAGAATTAATTAGTTTTAAGTTAATTACGAATTAATTAAAGATGAGTTAATTAAGAATTAATTGAAGTTGGATTAATTAAGAATTAATTGAAATAGGATTAATTAAGAATTAATTGAATAAAAATTAATTAAGGATTAATTGAATTAAAATTAATTAAGGATTAATTGAATTAATTAAGGATTAATAGTATTAATTACAGATTAATTGCATTAAAATTAATTAAGGATTAATTGCATTAAAATTAATTAAGGATTAATTGCATTAAAATTAATTAAGGATTAATTGAATTAAAATTAATTAAGGATTAATTGCATTAAAATTAATTAAGGATTAATTGAATTAAAATTTATTAAGGATTACTTAAATTAATTTTGAATTAATTAACATTTAAATTAAGGATTAATTAAAGTTAGAATTAATTAATCATAACAATAAAGGATTAAATTAAGGCTTAAAAATTAATTAAAATTTAATCAAAGTATTTAAGGTTTATCTTGATTTAATTTTCAAAATTTCTGGGTTGGTTAAAAGTTGTGGGTTCATTGAGAAATAAAGATTTTTTTTTAAAAAAAAATCTATTCTGTTCATACTTCATTGTGTTTTTATCTTTTTCCTTAAACTGTATATGTTTTTTACTTAACTTTGAATTGTGTTGCCATAAATCAAAAAGGGGGAGATTGTTGGTGCAGGAAGCACCATATCGAACCTTGTTTTGATATTGGCAACATAGGTCAAAAGTTAAGTCTTACTTGTTTTCTAACAAGTGACTCTAGTGTGCAGGAAAAGTTCTAGCGAAGGACTGCTAGGCACTGGCGAAGGAATGCCAGGGTAAAAAGCCCTAGCGAAGGACTGCTAGGCACTGGCGAAGGAATGCCAGAGTCAAAAGCCCTAGCGAAGGACTGCTAGGCGCCAGGCGAAGGACAGCCTGGGACTAAAGCCCTAGCGAAGGAATGCTAGGCACCGAGCGAAGGGCAGCTCGGCATCCAAGACCTGACAAAGGACCGTCAGGCAAAAGTCCAACCAAAAGAACGGTTGACATCAGGTAAATTCTCCCGAGAGGAGTAGGTGAGGACGCGTTCCCCGTCGAGGGAACAGTAGGCGTCGGTTCGACCTAGGGCTCCATTTTGGAGACCAAAGTCAGAACCAAGACAGCTAAGGCTGTATAAACTAATCACTTAATGTTTTGTTGTGTTCTTGGACTAACCCTGGATGCAGGACCGAAGGAACGAGTGTCTGCAGCTTAGAGAGCCTCAAAGGAATGAGGCAATAGCTGACCAGGGCGCCCGGAGTGTCCCGGGCGCCCCCAAGGTGAACACAAAATACACAAGCAAAAAGTACGCTTCGACAGTACATACTGCGGGCACCCCCGTGCTCTCGAGCGCCCCCGCTGCTCCCGGGCGCCCCCTGCGCTGCGAGCGCCCCCAGGGCCAGCTACCGAAGCTCCCTTCGAAGCCAAGCAGATAACGCGTTGACCCGGTCAATCCGGGCGCCCCGAGCGCTCCGGGCGCCCCGAGCGCTCCGGGCGCCCCGAGCGCTCCGGGCGCCCCGAGCGCTCCCGGCGCCCCGAGCGCTCCGGGCGCCCCGAGCGCTCCGGGCGCCCCGAGCGCTCCGGGCGCCCCGAGCGCTCCGGGCGCCCCGAGCGCTCCGGGCGCCCCGAGCGCTCCGGGCGCCCCGAGCGCTCCGGGCGCCCCGGTCAAAGCCGATCCCGAAGATAAGGGGATCAGATGCGATCGAGACTTTGGCGGATCAAAGGCCACGTGGGGGGCGCCCCCGACGTCCCGGGCGCCCCCAGGCCCTATATAATGGGCCCTCGACCAAGGCTTCAGTACATCAATTCACTCAACGCCTCAAAGATCTTCTGCTCTCGCGCCTTGCTCTGGAAACCCTCCAACTCGAGCCGACGACGTCCCGCTGCTCCGAAAAAGTCGATCTACTCCAGACGTCGGTAAAGAAGAGCGTTCTTTTTATTTACTGCACTTATCTTTGTAATCAAATTTTGTAAACCTTTTTGCGCCTATATAGAATTGCCCAAAGTAAACGGTCAACGACCGTGGGCCTTGGAGTAGGAGTCGACCCAGGCTCCGAACAAAGTAAAACCTCCCGTGTTTGCGTTGTGTGTTTTTAACTTCCGCTGTGCAACTTCTCTTAGTTTTCAAATCCGAAAGTTTTCCGATATTCACCCCCCCTCTATCGGTTTTCTCGATCCAACAGCTCCTTGGTCCAATATCTTGGTCGGAGCTTTTTCCCATGTTTATCTTTTGGGACTTCAAATGGATCTTCTAGCGCGATCATGAAGTTCTAATCCATACCGAATCATGTCTTTGTCCACATCTTTCAATACTCGAAACTCTCGCGATTGTAGGGCGGTGGAATATTGATATCATCCCCTAATCTTTCTTCAATCGCTATTTCCTCTAGCTTTTTTGCTCTCACAGTGGTTAGTCTGTAGATGAGCGAACCTCGCTCTGATACCACTTGTTGGGACCTTTCCGTTTAGTTAGAGGGGGGTGAATAGCTGCTTTTTGATTTTTCTTCCTACAATGGTTAGCAAGCGCAAGCGAAAATCTCAAATCTAAACTAAAACAATGCTAACACATCACCTTTACATGGTTCAGAGATGAAACTCCTACTCCACGGCTGTCCGTAAGGTGGACAATCTCGATCCTGCAGTGAATGACTCCCCGGAACACCTCCGGCTAGCTCTTGTCACTCCTTGTGGGTGGAGAAACTTCGCCACAATCCTTTGACAATGTCTGAGCACTTGTAGGCTACTAACAGGCTTTGACCAAGCTTGTTTTGCCAAGGAAGAACAGCAAAAAACAAGCCCTCTTAAATAGTGCTCGATACTGTTCTGATCGTTACCAGTCGACTACCCCTGGGGCAGTCGACTGGTCCTCACGAATTTGAATGTCACAGCCTGATGATTCGCATTCTGGTTGACATCAGTCGACTGTATCAGTCGACTAATCTCTCTGTGTTCTACCTCAGTCGACTGCCCTAGCACCAGTCGACTGCTACCTAAGGTTTCCCTTCCCGAGTATAATTCTCTCAGCACTCGAACCCTAGGATTTCCCTTCCCGAGTACGGTTCTCTCAGCACTCGAATCCTCATGACTTAGTTGACTCTTCATCCAACAGCCTCGATCTGTTGCCTTCAAGCCTTCTTCGACTTTGGCTCTCGTCCCTCGGATGCATGCAAGCCCTCGACTTGTCTCCCATGCCACCCTTCACGTATGCCTCGAAGTGCACTTCCCTCGGCTCATCGTCCCTGCTTTGTCCACGGTCCTTCGGATGCATACAAGCCCATGGCTTGTCTCCTCACACCATCCTTCACCGGACCCGAAGACGTCCAACTAAGTATATGTGTATCCTGCAAACCTACACACTCATATACACATATTAGATCAACATGAAACCCTAACTTAATCATATTGCCACACACACATCAAAACCCATGATCCACTTGATCATTCTTGGGTCGATTGCCTCAACACTTTGAACCTTCCATAGTGGAATGCTATCGAGCATACTAGGCTGCGTAGTGAATGTGATGTCTTGAACTGCTCAGCTATTTGTGTATACTAAGACAATAACACTCACACAGGGACTTAGATCTCACCTACTTTTGGTTTTCATGGTTGATTCCGTTTTGGCCATGGACACCATCTTGGATTCATAAGTGTTTCATTGAAGCGGTCTGTCTTCATACTCACATGGGTGACACTTCTATCAAGAGTATCCTACCATACTCCACCATATAAAGGTATAGAAATCATTAAATACATAAGATTAATCTCACTATATGTGGTAGGACAGTACATGTTCATCCTAGGATTGAGATAGAGATAATATATCTCGTGTGTTGTAACACAACTTCTATAACTTTGTTGTCTTATTGAACCAAGATCTTGGGATCTCCAGTCAACAAGGTTAGGTTATCGCTACAATCATTTTAATTATAGATTTTTAATCTCATTCCTCTTGATGAGCAGTATACTTGATCTCGACTTAACCTCTTCGTAAGAGGATCTGCCAAATTATCTTTGAACTTAACATACTCGATTGCAGCCACTCTATTCCAGATCAACTGCCTAATGATATTGTGTCTATGACGTATATGTCGTGACTTACCATTATGCATACTACTCTATGCCCTTCCAATCATCGATTGACTATCACAGTGTATAAGTACGACGAACACAGGTTTCGTCCAACTCGGAATATCTTCTAAGAAGTTCCGCAGCCATTCAACTTCTGCAGCTGCTTTGTCTAGTGCTATAAACTCGGATTTCATAGTTAACCAAGCAATAAACATTTGTTTAGTGGGCATCCAAGATTCTGCTCTCCACCGATCGTGAATACATATCCACTAGTGGATTTGAAATCTTTTGTGTCTGATATTCAATTAACATCACAGCATCCCTCTAAGATAGTGGGATATCTTTTATAGTAATGGCTGGGGCAGTGACAGATAAGAGGGTAATCGCAATCCCATCCAAGACGGTGGGAGTTAAAAGAGAAGAACAACCAAGCTCCAATATAGAAACACATCCTGCTCAGCCAAGCGAGAGATAATAAGATCTCTTCGTAGTGGTCATCATCTTGTCGGTGACAGGGCTAAAGTTGGCTCCGGACTGATTCACCCATCCCCAAGAAGGAGACCGGATGGGAGGGCTCTCCCCATCAAGCAAGAAATAAGAGGGAAAGTAACTTTTTTTGTCACTCTCTCTTATTGCTCGAGCCTATTGGTATACCCTCTCCTTTATAGTCGAGCGCGTCAAATACTTATGAATTCACAGCAAGAGTAACATTCGTTCATGGAAAGAAACCTTAAAAATCACAGCAAATGAGTTGTATTATGATGAGCTTACATGAGTTGTTAAGTGTTATGATGAACTTAAAATATCTCATTCCCTTTCCTCTCCTTTAGGTTGAGCATGTCATTACACTCGCCCCTATACTAGAGTTAATGAAGCACATCAAATATTGTCTCACTCATTCCTCTCCTTAGTCAGTCGAGCCCTACATTTCTCTTAATCGAGACCGCCTTATTTATGACTCTAGTAGCCTAAGATCTTGAATTCAAGTTCAAAAGAAAAGTGAACTCAAGGAGTTCTTTATAAAAGAGAATAATTATTTAATAAGATTTTTGATCGAGTCCAAACAAATTTATATATATTAATTATTAGATTATATATTTTCTTTATTAATTTGTTAATTGACAGTTTTTTATGAATCTGTTAATTAATAATTTCTTTATTAATTTTTTATTTGACTAAGTATCTTAAGACCTCTATAAATTGTATATCTCATGAACGAGTAATTCAATCAATAAAGTTATTTTTTGTTACCTCTTTTCTTTTATCTATTTCTATTCTTTTTTCATGGTATCAGAGCAATAACTCTTCTTACCCTACGAGCCGCTTTTTCTTATATGACACCTTTCTTCTTCTCCATGTGACGTTTGTTGTCATGGTTATTTTTATTTTTATTTTCGAAGAGATATGTTTTTTTAAGTGTCTTGTCTCTTCTTCCTCGATTTATTGCTCGCCACTCTCCTTCCTCCACGATTTACATTTTCTCTTCGACTCTTGCAATTTTTTTCTCAATAAGACGCCAAGATATAACAACAACTTGTGTTATTTTTGTTACTTTTATTTTTAATGGCAGATATTCGGAGATGTCAAATTTGTCTCTAAATTAGACATATTAGTATTCAATGTCCTAAAAGACTTGACAAAACCTTCATTGATAGTCTTTCAGCTTCAAAAAGATGTTAAATTTATCTCCAAATTGGACATACTGGTATTCAATATCCTAAAAGACACGACATAACCTTTACTAGTGGTCTTGCAACTTTAAGACAACCAACTACTTTACAAGTTTATCCTAAAATTCTCTCGCTCGTCCCTACTCAAGACAAATCATAAAAAAAATTCTACTAAATGGTATATTGACACTGAAGCAACTCATCATGTCACATCAAACTATAATATCTTTACAGAAGTACTACCATACACTGGTTCGGATATAGTACAAGTAGGTGATGGCCCAGGTTTGTAAATTACTAATCTTGGAAACTCATATATTCATTTGTCCAATCATATTTTTCACATGCGCAATATCTTTCATGTTCCATCTATTGCTAAAAATGTACTCTCTGCACGTCAGTTTTGCCTTGATAACAGTGTCTTCTTTAAATTTCATCAAGATCATTATCTTATAAAAGATAGAGGAACAAATACTACTGTGTTTCATGAGGGAATAAAAAATAACCTTTACTATCTTCAAAATTCTTTAATCAAATCTTTTATTGGTGAACGCACAAATAAACCAGTTTGGCATGCTCGACATGGTCATCCTTTCCTTCGTATTGTTCAACCAATCATAAATAGGTATGATTTACCTATTTCTTTTACTTTCTCTCCATCTTATTTATGTCAGGCATGCATGGAATCTAAAAGCCATAAGTAACCTTTTTCATAATCCGATCGTGTTTCCAATATTCCACTTGAAATAATTCATTCTATTGTTTGGGGCCCTGCACCTATCTTGTCTAACCAAGGGTTCCTATATTATGTTACCTTTATTGATCATTTTAGTAAATATACTTGGCTTTATCCTATGAAAAGAAAATCTGATTTATTAGACATATTATGTCATTTTCAAAAATAAGTTGAATGTTATTTTAATCGTAAAATACTCTCTCTTCATTCTGATTGGGGAGGGGAATATCAAGCTCTTCATTGTCATCTTATTTCTTGTGGATTTGTTCAATGATTCTCTTGCCCTCACACTCTAGAGCAAAATGGCTCTACTGAGAAAAAACATAGACATATAGTTGAAACTGCCTTAGTTCTTTTTCATCATGCATCGGTTCCGCATAAATTTTGGGATGAAGCTGTTGGTACTGCAGTATATCTCATAAATCGACTTCCTACTCCATTGCTCAATCATAAGTGTCATTTGAAAAAACTTTATAATCAATCTCCTGACTACACCTTTCTTCGAATCTTTGGTCGTGTATGTTATCCATGGTTATGCCCCTACTCTAAACACAAACTTGACTCTCGTTCCCTACAAGGTGCTTTCCTCGGTTATAATAATTTGCACCATGGCTATTGATGCTTGTACATACCAACATGATGGATATATATTTCACAACATGCTACTTTTGATCAGTCTCTATTCCCATTTTTAGCAGCTTCTTCAATCTCTCCTCCAAATACAGGTAGCACATTCTTGATATCACCTAACATTGTTAGAAGTGATGGTATACTAGGTACTGCTCCGGAGATCTCTAATAACTCCCCTATACCATCAAAAACACCTCAAGTTTCTGTTCTAGTCTCAGAAGTCTCACCAGTCGAAGATAATATGCTTTCTAGTTCTAGATCCTCAAATAATATAAGACTATCATCAAAATCACCATGCTAGCCTACTTGCTCATCACCATCAACAAGTGATTCAGATGATAATGTTCCTCGTCGCATGCTTCCCTTAAGCGACATTTATGCACGTTGTCCACCAATGACAACTCAATATTCTCTTCCAGAAACTCTAGTGATCTCTTCAAAATTTGTTGAACTAACTTGTTTTTCTCAAGCAAACAAGGATTCAAATTGGCGTAGTGCAATGACTACATAATTTGATGCATTTCTTCACAATGGAACATAGTGTCTAGCTAGAGGGGGGGGGGGGGTGAATAGCTTCTCTTCAATTTTGTCTACAAAACGTTAGCCAAAGCACAAGAAAAAGATAGACAATAAGAAAAACAATGAAGGCAATGCTAACTCCCTTAATTTACTTGGTCTCCACCTCCTTGAGGTGACTAATACAAGGATCTACACCCACACAACCAAGCTCCACTATGCTTTTCTCCTTTTCAAATCAAGCTTGAAGGTGGAGAAACCCTTACAAGATGATCTCTTCCTCTTACAAGATTAGAATGATTTTGGAGGAAGAGATTGAGAGTGTGTAAGCATAGAGATCTCAGAACAAGCAAGAGAATCGAGAGCATCAAGTTGTGTCATCTTCAAGTTCTGAAATCTGCTTTTGTATAACCCTCGACATCAGTCGACTGACAGTATCATCAGTCGACTGATGAACTTCAACAGCTACTATAGAAAGCGTCTGATTTCTGTCGTTAGCCTTTAACGGTCACTTATTAGTCGACTGGGACTAGACCCAGTTGACTGATCTTTCTGTTCATTGAAGCAATCGACTGATTCCGATATCAATCGACTGAACCTACCATATCAGTAGACTGATACCTGATAAAACTCAGGTTTCATTTTTCCTTTGTGTAGACACAAGCCTTCAAACCCTTCCATCAGCCTCGCGCCCTTAGGATGCTTCCAAGCCCTCGACTCCTCATCCTTGCGCTTGCCTTGAAGTGTTTCCCTCGGCCTTTCCAAGCTAAGTCTTCTTCTATCAATTCTTCATTCCTGAACTTAAACTCAAGTTTCATGTTAGATCACCAACATTGCCTAACTCAAACACATTTAACCAAATATAAAAAATAAATAATGTTTGGGGCATGATTGCACCAATAATCTTCCCTTTTTGATATTTGACAAATTTGTTTAAGTTAGGTCTTTAAATATATCATGATCAAAAAGAACATTAACATATATGAATAATCATAGAACTCATCTGACTTAACTTATCCAATTCTCCCCCTTTGCCACACAACAAAAATAGAGGGAGTAAAAATAATCAAAGCTTCCCCTTAAAGGAAGCTCCCCCTTTAAACCATAATATCTCGGTGGCAGGCAAACAAGAATCCATCACATAAACATAAGCAACATGTATCCTGAAAACACAAATCACAATAGAAGACAACAAAAGTAAAGACAAACCATAGAAGCAATACTAGAAAAATAAAAGGTTCATACATAACCATAAAGATAGTGCTACAAAGATCCAAAATAAAAAATAGAAAGTACTACAATATCGTTTATGGTGTTCGAGATATAATAGGGAGCTATGTCTAATCCAAACACAATCTCAACACCATAACATTTGAGGTACACCATATCTAAGCATCATCATCAAGAGGAGGAGGAGGAGGAGGAGGAACATGATACATCAAGTACCAACGCTGCATCATCTCAAACATTGCAGTCTGACGCTGCTGAACGCCCTGAAGCTCCTGCCTGATCTCCTGAATCTCCTGGCGAACCACCTCCTCCAGTCGGGTGAACTGCTCATCTGTAGTCATCGTAGGAGGAACAGCAGGTGCAGCACCACCAATAGCATCGACATCCTCATCCTCATCGTAAGAGCTAGAAGACGCATGGTCACGCTGCCAGACCATCACTCCCTACTGCCACTCAATCCCTGCCAAGGAGAGCTGCCAAGAACATATCTGATCATAGTCCTTGGACAACTGATGCTGACCTCTAGTGACATTGACACCTCTAGATGCAAAAAATTTGGTCAAAATATGACCAAATGCCATGTAAATCTTCCTTTGTGAAGGACGCGAAAAGTGTACAATGGACACGAATATATGAAGGGCAACATCGATGTCAAGCCTCCTCTCCAAGGCATACATTATAACTAGGTGAGGCAACTAAATCTTGGACCTCCCCTTTATGACAATAGGCAAAATGCAGCCAAGAACAATCTTATAGAGAATGTTACTGACTGCAGACATGCGATTAGCATCAAAGATACTTTTATGGGGAGGTCGAGGATTATTAAAATAATGTCTATGAATTTAGTTAATGGTCACATTAGAAAATGAACCCGTGAAAGACTCAACAACATTAGGGAAGCATGTGAATGGGTTCTCCGAAACCCGACATCCTAAAAAGGACCTAACAGTGTAGGTGTAAATGAAATAGTGACTCCCTCAATCATGGACTCATATGTCAAACCATCAGTACTAATGCAAGCGAGATTGACATAGAACTCTTTACAAAGATCTATATTGATATAATGCTGGCAACCCACTAATTTATCCAACCCAAAATGCGTGATGAGCTCAATGAGATGTGGAGTGATCTCCTCAAAATATGAGTGGTTTAGATACTGATAATTCATTAGATAAAATCAACATTCTCAAATCTTTGCCGGCATGCCTCGGAACGGAACCGAGGTGCCATAGGATCAGTAGAAGGCTGTCGGGAAGTTCCCTCACCGACCCTACATTTTTGCCTAGCCCTAAGATGTAAATACCATATGTATGTACCAAGAAGGACATAATCAAGAGGAAAATCAAGGTAAACATGAAAAATATAAAAGGTTAGTCACAAATCATAGAATAAATAAGAAAGATGAGGTGACCAACCCATTACCTTTGCTCCATTCGCTGCATGGAAGAAGATGGACAAAGTTGACTCAAGAGGGGCTCCTCTTTGCCCTAGGTTTGGATCCAAGGTGGAGAAAGGATAGGGACAAGATTCCAAGGGCTTTGGAACCCTTGGAGTGGCTGGAGAAGACAAAGGAGAGGAGAGGCGACGTTGAAACCCTAGGTTTGACCGCCCCTGCGTGGGTTGTCCTTTTAAAGATTCGCGACATCAGTCAACTGGTCCATGAGTTAGTCGACTGATGGAGCAAATAGAATTATCAGTCGACTGATAGAGGACCAATCGACTGATATATCAAAGACCCTAGTTTTTGGACTGAAATGTGCCAGTCGACTGGTTCTCTGAAATCAACTTCCTTGCCGAATTTCAGAAAAGTATGAAAAATTCCAAAAAATCATGAAAATTTACAAACATATTTCTTTTGATATCTTCTAATATGGAAAAAATATGTTTTCATCAAAAGTCAAAATATTTTTGAATTTTTTGATCAAATCTCAAAATAGTGAAACACATTTAAGTTATGTATCAACTTTAAAACCTAGTTTTGAAATCATATATTTTTCAAATCTATTCCAACATAAGTAGAACATAGAATGGTTTTCAGCACCTTTAAAGTATTCAACTATGATCTAAGGGCAAGATGTCCATTAATTAAATATTTACTTTCCCCATAGTTGGTCTATGATTACTTAAGCGATACATCTAATAACTCATCAAAATGCCATAAGCATATGTGAATCATTTGTATTATCCTAACATCTCATATGCATAAATACAATCATAAATCAAGGCAATATGAGATGAAATGAGAAAATACACAAGCAAGGTCTCCTAGGATTTTTGTGAGATATGTTGAAGTACTACCTTAATATTAAATCACACAAAGCTAAAGTTATACTTCTACAAAACACATTCCAAGTCCTCTCCTTAGAGAGGTGAACTCCTCTTCGGGTAGAGGCTTGGTAAATATGTCGGCAAGGTTAGATTTTGATTCAACATAATGTAATTCAATGGTACCTCTTGCCACATGATCTCTAATGAAGTGATGTTTCACTTCAATGTGTTTTGTCCTAGAGTGATGCACCAAATTTTTGATCAAATTAATAGTGCTCACATTATCACATAAAATTTTGACCTTGGAGTAATGAAGCTCATAATCCTCTAAGGTATGCATTATCCAAAGTAATTGAGCTACATAACCACCCATAGCCACATATTCGACCTCGGTTGTAGATAAAACAATACATGGTTGCTTTCTACTACTCCAACTCACTAGGGAAGATCCAAGAAATTGACATCTACCACTAGTACTCTTCCTATCCAATTTGCAACTCGTATAATCGGAATCGGTGTACCCAAATAAATCAATATTTTGAGTTCTAGGGTACCAAAGACAGACATTGAGAGTGCTCTTGATATATCTTAAGATCCTTTTTACCACCTACCGTAAATAGTATATCCGGTCTACTAGCAGTTAGGTATAATAAATTATCAATCATACTTCTACATTGCTTTGATCAACTAACTTTCCCTCATGATCACTATCTATCTTGATATTTGTTCCAATGGGAGTAGACACTATTTTAGCATTTTCCAAACCAAATTTCTTGATAATTTCCTTAGCATACTTTGTTTGATAGACATGAGTTTCTTCATTAGTTTGTTTGACTTCTAATCCTAAAAAGAAAGTTAACTCTCCAACTAGACTCATTTCAAACTCATTCTCCATGTGTTTGATGAATTCATGAAGAAACTCATTATTTGTTGACCCAAAAATAATGTCATCAATATAAACTTGGGCAATAAAAATATCTTTATCTTTAAACTTTAGAAATAAAGTTGGATCAATTGTTCCCCTTCTAAAGCCCTTGGAAATTAAGAAGGATGAGATTCTTTCATACCAAGCTCGGGGAGCTTGTTTTAACCCATATAAAGCTTTCTTTAATTTATAAACATGATTTGGGTAATCTATATTTTCAAAATCGGGTGGTTGCTCAACATAAACTTCTTCCTTAATAAATTCATTTAGAAATGTCGATTTCACATCCATTTGATGTAGTTTAAAACTCATATGAGCGACATATCCCAATAAGATCCGGATAGACTCTAATCGAGCTACGGAAGCATAAGTTTCATCATAATCAAGTCCCTCAACTTGATTGAAGCCCCTAGCTACTAATCTAGCCTTGTTTCTAGTGACTCTCCCTTGAGCATCCAATTTGATTCTAAAAACCCATTTTGTTGTGACAATTGTACTATCATTGGGTCTTGGGACCAATTCCCATACTTCACTTCTCTCAAATTGGTTCAACTCTTCTTGCATTGCTAGAATCCAATCCGTATAATTTAAGGCTTCATCAATCGATTTTGGTTCAAGTTGTGATATTAAAGCAATTTGACTAGTATGTTCTCTAAAATAAGATCTAGTCCTTACTCCTTGTGCAACATTGATGACCGCTAACTAGGTGTCACAAATGTGGGTCTCAAAATTTAGATATGTGTAAAGCTGGAAACCCTTTTTGCTATCAAAGAATGAAAACATAGTAAAGGGGCCACAGGTCGTATTTTTCCTAGGGCCAGTTGAGGGTGCTTGATTCGAGCTCGAGTTTATGTGTCGTTGATATTTTTGGGTTTCAAATAAAATCTGAGTTTGGTTTCAATTAGAAATGAAATCGCAATATAAAGTAAGGAACTTAACCATGGAACTTAACCCAAGTAATTCAACCAATGAACTCAAACAAATGGAAGCTTAAATGCAACTTAGCCTAACTTGGAAAACCAATCTGATATAAAATCAAACCAAATTCTGATTGATACTAATGCAAGGAACTTCTTCAAGAATTATTACTCCAACCGAACCAAATGCAACTCAATCTTCAACCAAACAGATACAAAATCAGTGCCAAGACCTTACTTGATACAAAGTGCTAGCAATTGAAACTTGATACGCAAGGAGGAAGGAAACTATGTGCCAAAATGGAAGTCTGATACTAAGTGCAGGAATTATAACTGACAACTTCGTAATGTTGCTGATCAATTCAGGACTGATCAATTCAGGAATTGAAACAATGCAAAAATGAAGCAAGGGACTGATCAATTCAGGAATTTCCTTGATGCAGAAATGAATTGTAGGAATGTAGAAATGAAGTGCAATTTTTCAGAAATCGAATGCTGCAACACATTGGATGAATAGTCAAGCAGAGTAACTGAAATGAAGCAAACGAATTTAGAGGAAATGAATGCATAGACAAACTGAATGCAGAAACAACATTTCAACAGCAAATGAATGCGAAAACAAACTCAAATGAAACCAAATTTCAAAACTTAAACTGATGTGCAGAATTGAAGTGAATACACAGGGGTGACTGATACATAACAGCTGGACTAATTGCAGAAATTATAGCAAAACTAAGTGCAGATATGAAGTGTAGAAATTATAGCTGAGCTAAGTGCAGAAATGAAGTGATACGCAGGGGACTTGATACGCAACAGAAACACCAACTGATACTCACGAATTGAAATTGCAGAACACATGAAATTAAGTGAAAGGATAACTAAACAAGCTCTATAGCTAATGGAAGTACAGATTCGAACCACTAATGAAAGCAGAAACAATCCAGAACCGAAACTAAAGCAACTGATGGAGAAATTCAGAAACAGAAATGAACTGCAGAAATGAAATTACAGCTAACAAATCGAAAATTCAATAAGAAAACTAATCCTCAATCACTCCCTCATCTCAAGCACTCCTTGCCGTCACACAAGGGCGAGCCTCGAACCCGTAAGCTCCACAAACCATTGGGAAAACTCAATCTATGATCAAATCCAATCTCAACTCTGCTCAATTCTGAAAACCCATTCGATTCCCTTGATTCAACCGTGTCCGCGTGCGATGGTGAGTTGGGGATGATCCGAGCACTCTAGGGAACCCCTCCAGATAGCTCAGGTGGAAGGAAGTGGAGCACAGCCGATCCAAAGGCAGCAAATGGCAGAACTGAGGAAACCTCTCATCAGCTCTGTTTCTTGGGCAATTCTGAACTAGAAACCTCACGGATGAATCTTCCCGATGATCCAGCACCTGATCCAATGAAGAAATCGAGTGGTCGCGCCCCTTAGATGAAGAACAGCTTGAAGAAAACGAAGACTACTCGAAGAAGGAAGGCTTGCGGCGAAGACGCGACGAGCTGCAAAGGGGAGGAATTTTTTTGATTAAGTACTAAGGAATGAACGGCTGAGATTGTTTTGAGAAAATCCAATAGCTGATCTTTATCCGATCTGAACCAAACTTTGATGATGTTGATCAAGGGTCAGGATCTACCTCGGGGTAGCTCGGATCTTCCAGATTTACAATGGATGGCTCAGATCAACCTGATCTTTGGATGGACAGTCTAGAGCCCTCTGAGCTTGATCTAACGGTTGAATGATCTCTGATTAGGATGAAAATCTCAGATCTTGACCTCAATGCTTGATCAACCCTAACCCTAGCTCGGATTACCTCAGATGGTCCCAAATGGCTCAGATCTAGCCGTTTTTGAATCGGATGGCTCAGATTTGTCTGAAGCTTAATCACTCGATCCGAGTCCACTTCCGACTCAAATTTGACCCAGCATAACCTAGGTTCATGATCCTTTCATGCCTACAAAAATAGATCAAAAATTTAGTGGCTAAATAATTCAAATGTGTAAAGATTTGCAATTAAGTCCAAAATAAAAGCAAGTACTAGAACCTAGGGTAAATTCACAATTAAGCAAGTAAAATATGGGTTAAACTTGGATTTTAGCAACTAAAATAATCAACAAAATGATACCTATCAACTCCCCCACACTTAAGCTTGAGCGTCTCGCGAAACTACTAAGTATGTATCCCTTAGACTCTTTCCAAGCATAATTAGAAACAAGTGAAAAGAAATTACCTAAGGTTGTCAATTCTCAAAAATCTAAGCTCTACGGATTAGTATCTCGTCCTTAAATCAACAACTTAGCCTTTTCATCCTTCATGATTCATTGAGATGAATTTAACTCTCTAGCCTTTCAAGAAAAATTTTTGGTGACTTTCTTCTTGAGTTCTAAATTCATGATGAAGGTGGAGCTCACTCAAATACACATGCTTTTTGTACTACCATAAGCTTGCTTGTTATCTAATCTCCACCATTATTCATGATTAGGGTCCATATCTACAAAAACAAGTGAAAAACATAGAAAATGGTAAGAATGAAGTGAAAGCCAAGAATATAGAAAAATTGATGAAGTGGGAGACTTGGTTGCTCAAGAATATTTCCAATGCACATTGCTTCTCTTTACAGTCCTCTAGTGAAGTCAAAAGTAGTGGGGCAAAGAATTTGATTTGGATGAGAGAAACTTCACTTGCTTCATGGTGCCAAAATTTCAATTTTGTGTGCCAACTTTGTTTCTTTCTCTTTTTTTTCAAACTGTTTTCTCTCTTTTTTTTCTGCTCATCCAATCTTCTAATGGAGCATTTCAGATCAGGTTTATATCAGAGAACTTAAGACATCAAGTAACTTTGATGTTCCACATACAATCCTCACTAAACAACTCTTGCAACTCACTCTTGATACACTCACTTTAAGTTGGCAAATTTCGATTGCAATTTTTTCTGTTTCTAATTCCAGCTCCACAGCAACTAATTCCAGTCCTTGCAATTCTCTGATTGCCTTACATCAATTAGCATCTAGGAGTAGTAGAGCATTTAAACTGTTTCACTCAAAAATTCTGCTCAATAAGTTGAATTTCAGCCAACTTCATTCCATTTTCTGCTCTGCTTCGAAAATCCTAGCAGCCAAATTTTTTTCTTGTTCTGATAGGCTATGATGTGCTTACACTTTGTGATACATTCATACACTTCATTTCGTGATTCACAGCCCTTGAAAACTCAATTTCATTTCAAGTTGATACAAAACTACTTGTATGGAAACATTCCAATCTGATTTTTTTCTTTTTCAGCTGCATTCTCAGCTCACCTTTTCAATCTTGCTGCATTTCATAGTCTCTCATAACTGTCGAATAACTGTGCTTAACCCTTACCAGCAATCCTTGCAATTCAATTCAATTTCTGATGATTGCAGTAAGTTGGATTCCAACCTCCACACTGCACTGCTTTTCATTTCCTGTTTTTGACCTGGAAATCCAAGCATTTTTGCCAAAGTCCGCAGCTTCGACTCTTCAGATTAGTCAGCTGCAGTCAATTACTGATCTATTCAGCTATGATCCAGAAACAACTTAATTTTGTTCAGCTACAGTTTAGGACAATCCTGATCAAAACATGCTTCACAGAAATTTTTTTCTTTGTATTCTTGGCACAGATTTTCTTAGCTTCAGATTTCTCAGCTTGTGTTCAACTTCTGCTCAGCTTCTTTTTCTTTTGTTTCCCTTCTCTTCTTCACATTCGATAAGTGGCAGGAGATATCCATTGCAATCTAGTGCTATTGAATTCATATGCTCTTCTTGGAGTTCCATTTCTTGATACTCTACTTGGCTTCTTCCTTCCCACTTTGGCACAAACTTTTCCTTCCTTTCTCTGTTTCGGATTTGAACTCTTAACAACCATTTTCTTCTGATCAACAGTTTATACAACCAATCTAATTTCTCCACTTCAGATTCATCACAGTCCTCAGTTCTAGCAGAGTGGCCGAAGCATGCTCCAAAAAATTTTTCTTTGTATTTTTGGCACAGATTTTACTTTTCAGATTTTTCCATTGCTTGCCACTTGAATCATCAAAGTATGATAAGGAATCTAGATCTCCAATTGCTTCCATCTCTCTTGCTCATTCTTGACACCAACTTACTCAAACTCATTCTTGGCACATGTAATTGCAGAATTTTTTTTTCCTTTGACATGAAATGCCTCTTTGATACCAAATATTTCCAAAACACTAGTCACTCCCCCACACTTAATCCTTTGTTCGTCTCGGGCAAAGTAACATTAAGAAACATTCCAAACAAACAAGTCCATAGAAAAGTGTGGTTAAGAGTAGAAAATATGGAAAGGAAAATAGAATAATCATGATTATTGCCAAAAATTGATATGGAAAGGGAAATAAATTGATTAGTCTCTATAGATGTGATCCAATCATTGAAATATGGTTTTGAAAGAATCTAAACAAGTTCTAGAGTACAATTACATATGTGTATCACAAAAATAAGGCTAATTCTCACTAGGCGCAAATAATTCATCTCAAGTCATCAATTAAGAATCTAAAGCCAAGTAGTACTCAAGCATCCAAGAACTCATCCATTAGCTCAAACCTTAAGTTTTAACAACCAAATTTAATTTATTTTCAAGAGATTCTAAAATGACATGAAGATAACCTAGAGGGATACATTTATTCCTATTCATTAAGAAAAAGTGCCAAAAGAAATAATATGGTATTTACAATGTCTATTTATTCATTCTACTCTACTCACGCATTTATTAGCAAGAACTCATTTTAAAAGAAAATTTCACTTCTAGAAGTCATAAAAGTGAAAAATGCAACGAAAAAAATACAAGAAAGAACAAACTCCCCTTTATTTCTGGTGGATGGGGTCTATCAAGAAGTAGCCTCCATCGTGGTAGTGGAGGAGTGTAGGTAGTTGAGAGAGCTTCCTTCATTTGATCTATGTCATGGTGCATGTCTCCCCCACATTTGAGCTTTACAAAAAAATATTCAGGTGGCCGAAGGTGATTTAGGTACAAGATCCATGTAAGAGGTGGAGTGCTTCGAATTAAAGTAAAATCATCTCCTCATTCTTGATGCCTTTTGAAAGTTCTTCCAGGAGGTTGGAGTCTGTTCAGATGGAGCACCCACTCCAGAAGTCTCTGGACCCTGCAAAATCATAGAATACCTCTCTCAAGCGTGCAGGGTAAGACAGAAATGAAATAATATCAGTATCTGCATAAAATGTATCCAAAAATGTATCATATCCAATTAAATCAATTCTTGGGACCTTAATGAATTTTTCACAATTATTTTCTACAAAAAATGCATCCAGAAACTCATCACAAACAATGAAATCCATTTCGGTTACCTCTATCAGTTTTTCACCATCAATATCTGCATAGGATATAGCAAGCGATTCATCATAATAAACAACATCAATTTCAGGCCCTTCTACAAATTTTCCACAATTCATATCCACAAAAGAAGTATCAAGCAATGCATTACAACAAATGAAATCAACTGTAAATACCTCTATCGGATTTTCATAAGCAGTTTCTACATAAGGTATATCAAGAAATGTTTCAGAGCCAATAAAAATCAATCTCGGGTACCTCCATAAGTTTTTCACACTCAACTTTAGCAAAAGATATAGCAAGAGATTCATCACAATATACAACATCAATGTCAGGCACTTCTAAAAATTTTTCATTATCAGCATTTTCATGATATGTATCCCAACATGCTTCACTTTCAACAAATTCAATACTAGGTACCTCTATGGATTTTTCACAATCAAATTGTACACAAGATGTATCCCTAAGTGTATCAAAAATAATAAAATCAATTTGAGGTACCTCTATAGATTTTTCCAAAGAAATAGGAAGAATACTTACTTGATCGTGCTGAAGAATACCTGGAGGTTCTACAAGAGTATATGTAACTGTGGCCTCCTCCTGGTCAAGTACATGCTCCACTTCAGGTTCAGGTTCTGGCGGACACTCAACTAAAGCAAGTGATCCTTGGGTTCTTGCTTCCACCATGCAAGTCCCTACACTTTCTGGCTTGTCCTCTGAATCTTCTAATGTATCCATCACTGTCGGTGGTCCCTGGTGTTAGTAATATGAGAGAAGTGTCCTAAGGCAATCGCCTTATGATTGTAATCATTTACTTTAATAAATGAAAATTCACTATTTGAGTATACATGTTTGTGTATTTGATTGGGATCTTAAACTCATTTACTGAATGTCCGCAATTCAATTCACAGCATGAGAGAATTTGTGATGGAATCACAACTAGTGATTATCTCTACATGTGCAATTGTGAAGTATTGAAAATATCCCTAGTCGATGAATTGATAAATATGGACACTGTCAATTCTGTTGAGACTAGCATGGGTTATTCTCTAATCAGCTGATTCTCACTGGCTGGTGACATTGGGATGTCTGGAGATAAACATGGATGCTAGTTAAGGGAACTACTTCATTAGAGTGACTAGCTGTAAAACTTCACATGGTAGTCTATACATAGACATGTCAGTGAAGTTCTTACCGCAACTTAAGTGCGATGTTCCTTTGACTTGCGGTGTTCAAGTCATCTTGGTCATGGAGACTTATACTTTAACATCTTAAGCAAGCATCTCTAAGGAGGTGTGGACCCAGGATGGTTGGGTATAAGCCGAAGTGCCCGAAGATGTTTGAACAGCCTACAAAGGATTCACCACTCCTTGCGAGGAGATGTATACCCAAGGCCTATCGTCGGATTGTTACGCAAAGCCTCTGGCCAGAGCACGTCATGTTTAGAGTATGAGTCTCTTAAATACATGAGAGTAATTAGAAATCCAAAGGACGAGAGAACGTAACTTGGGCTAGGTGTGACGTAGTCAGCCTAGTGGGGACTGACACACACAGACCATGTCCTGAACCAAGTGGGTATAAGATGGTGAAGGGAATGAGGCACAATTCATTAGAGCTGCTGAAGGGTTTCAGAATAATCTCTGAGGTCAACCGTTGATCTTTCGATTAATTGGGGATCATGATGTACTATTAGGTGCCACTCATGATCGTTCTATAATTGGTTAATTATAGACGGCTAACATAAATCTAAAGCCTATTTAGTCACACGCACTACGAGTAATCCGAGGGATTTAAAACGAGTTGAAAATTAGATTTTCCAATCAAGAGAAATAAGTCGAATCTGAATTAATCAGAGGCGCAACGGAAGCTTAAAATGGCTAAGTCTTTTGAAGGCTTATTAGGCGAATTAAATGAGTTTAATTCGCGAGGGCTTTGGCTTGGTGTGGCCGGCCAAAGAGGGTGCCCACCCTCTTTGGTTTGGCCGGCCACCACAAGGAGAGAAAACCAATTAATTTGGTTTAAATTATAAAATAAATCAAGTGCGATTTGTTTTATAAAATTATGGATAAATAAATTAATTTATATAAAGAGATTTATATAAAGAAATTTATATAAAGAAAATTGTAGAAATTTATTCTTTTTATGGAAATTAAAATGAACCATGAATTGGTTTAATTTTAATTTATAAAATCAATTATGAATTGATTTTTCCATGATAAGAAAAATTTATACAAATTTTATTCCATAATTAAAAGGAGAGATGTATTTGTTTTATTATAAAGTTAGTTATAATAAAACTTGGCATAACGGAATAATTCATAAGAAAATTTATAAGATAAATTTCTTATGAAAATTTATTCCGTTAATTCCGTTAAAAGGGAGACTTAGCAATGGAGAGGCTACTATATAAAGGAACCAAAGGCAAGTCTTGAATTCCAATTAATCAAGAGATTAAGAAGCTCTCTCTCTCTCCCTTATTCTCTCCCTCTCCTTCTCTCCTCCTACTAGGGCTGGCGCCCCCCTCCTCATCCTAGGGCCGGCGCACACCCCTCCTAGGGTCGGCGCACCCTAGGGTTGCCAAGTAGGTGCCAAAGAAGAAGAAGAAGAAGAAGCGGGTCGCAACTCCTTCCTTCTCGGAATTTTGATTCCGTTACTTGGTGGTTAGTTTCCATCTTTCTCTCTTGTTTTTCTAGTTGTGCCTTTGGAGAATCTAGTAGTTCTCGTCGGCACAAAACTCGTGACTTTGCGAAGTCATCCCGAAGAGAACTCGGCGTGGACGCAAATAGAGGCGAAGCTTCCAAGGGACGCTACGGTTGGATCTCGTCCCTTTCTTCGAGTTACGCGAGGTACAAAGTAAATTAGTTTACTTTTCCGCATAATTTTAATTTATGATCATGTCCACACATCATAAGGTCGCATGCTAGATACGCGGTTAAAAATAATTTGAGAAATTATTTATGCTAATTCTTCCGCTGCACGTAAATATTTTAAAATTTACGAACCCGTATCCTTGTCAACATGCACCCGGTCGCAACAGTGGTATCAGAGCCGGTTAGTGTTCGACATAATCATATAATTGTTTTGCGAAAAACTTTGTCATGATCTCAATTTTGGAAAAAAAATTTCAATTATGGAAACTTTCCAATTATAATAAATTTTAGATTTAGGAATTTCTAAGTTTGGATATCCTCATGAAATTTCGCAAACTTTTGAAATATCCTAGTTTCTGAAATTTTATGATAATTGTGAAAACTTCCCATCTTTGGAAACTTTCCAATTTTGGAAATTTCTATTTTGGAAATTTTCCAACTTTGGAAATATGTAAGTTTTCTTTGTACCAGAAACTTACAAATATTCTGAAAACCTATTATGAAATCTCGCAATTTTGGGCACTTTCTTTCAAGAAAGTCTAGACAAATTTATGGATTATTAATTGACAATTAAATTCGAATTGGTTTTAAATTATTAACAAAATTCTTTATTTTGGATTGAGCCTCGGGGAGCCGTCCAATTTAAAGTTAGTTGTTGTAA
Source organism: Boesenbergia rotunda (assembly GCA_024364735.1). Taxonomy (NCBI): domain Eukaryota; kingdom Viridiplantae; phylum Streptophyta; class Magnoliopsida; order Zingiberales; family Zingiberaceae; genus Boesenbergia; species Boesenbergia rotunda. Next base: position 24,023 of record JAGFNQ010008378.1, on the reverse strand, counting down.
TTTAATTTCCCATTTTGAATAAAATTGTCATGTTTAATTTGGTTACGCCTCGGGGAGCGGACCAAATTGGATTTACGACAGATTACTTTTCTTTGGGTATCTGAGCCTCGGGGAGCCACCCTTAGAAAACAATTTGTTGTAATTAATTAATCTATGAATAAAATATGTGATCAAATCTTGGAAATTTGATTTAAGAGGTGATGCTCTTACATATTGTTGTCTCCAAAATTAATTAGGAAAATGGTTTCCTATAGAGTTTTCTTAAATGAGATTTTCATGAAAATAATATGTGGTTGAATTAAGGAAATCTGTCTCTTAATTTAATAAGATTTGATTTAGAGAAATCAAAGTCTTAAACATATTATTTCCGAAATTGATTATGACAATTTAGGAAATTGTTTCCCAAAATAATTCCTTGAATAAAGTATGAAATTAGAATTAGGAAATCCGGTTCCTAATTCAATTAATGAGACTTGATAAATTAAGTCACATACATACTTTATTAAGGAAATCGTTAGTCATGACATAATGTCATGAATGTGCTTAGAAAAGAAAGGATGAGACCCAAAATCCCTTACAAAATATTAAGGCCAACACCTTCCATTAATATGGTTAGAATCGGAGTTTTGTTTCTCGTTTGGGTTGATGGACACATCCATTCCCGGCTTGAACCTCAACATGTTCAAACCATGGAATTAGTTTATGAATAATATAGTTGGAGTCAGAGGTCAATCCTTAGTTTTGGTTGTTGGACACATCCAAGCCTGACTAAGCGGTTGAATGAGCTCCAACCATATTAAAACTATTTCTTGATTAATGGGTCAGCCTTAAGCTTGGAGCATCGATTTGTTGTGCCACAGCCAAGGTCGATGTAAAGAGAGGTGCAGTTGGGTGCTATGTATATTGTTGCATACCTGTTAATGAGTTAACAACCCAATGATTTATGCAAACATTCAATTAGTTGATAGCATAAAGTGATAGTTACATATATGTGATGTGTAATCGGTATAATCACCTACCTTCATAGCTAAGAATAACTTGATGGCCACAGCCATGGTTGTTCTTATCTATGGTTGGATATCAACCTATTTGGAGATATTCCTACAATCTCCCGAATTGATAAAAAGGGTTATTCAATTCGAAAAATAAATAGGATTTAATTAATGTATGTTGATGCATTCTTTATCATCTTCTCACATAAGCTCAATTTGTATTTCTAGGTTAATCACTCGATCATGTCTTCTCTGAATTTGCGTTCCATTTTGGACACCAATAAACTGACTGGGCCAAACTTCATGGACTGGCTTCGAAACCTGAGGATAGTCCTCAAGGCAGAGAAGCTTGCTTATGTCATTGAAGATCAACTTCCCAACCGTCCTCCAGAAGGTGCAACTCCAGACCAGTTAGTGGCCTATCAAAAACATGTGACCGATTCTGAACTTGCAAGTTGCATCATGCTAGCCTCTATGGTACCTGAGCTGCAAAAGCAGCATGAGCATATGGATGCTTATACCATCATCTTCCATCTTCATGAGTTGTTTGAAGAGTAGGCGAGATCCGAAAGGTTCGAAGTCTCCAGACTCCTCTTCACCTCTAAGATGCAGGAAGGCACTTCTGCCTCACAGTTTGTGTTAAAGATGTTGGGGTACATTGAGCGACTGAACACACTCGGTTTTGCAATGGATCATGAACTAAGTATTGACTTAATTCTGCATTGTTTGCCCAAAAGTTATTCACAATTTGTAATGAACTATCAGATGAACAAGCTGGAGACTACCATTCCTGAGTTGCTCAACCTGCTGAAGACTGTAGAGCCTTCTGTAAAGCAGGATCAAAAGACGGTACTGTTAGTTGGTTCCTCGAAGAAAGGTTCTAAGAGGAAGGCCAAAGAACAGAATAAAGGAAAGAAGAAAAAAGCCAAAAAGACACCAAAAGGCACTTGCCATTACTGTGGCAAGGAAGGCCACTGGCGAAGAATCTGCAAGGTTTATCTTGAGTCCTTGAAGAAGAAGGCATCCGATGCCCCATCCTCTTCAGGTATCTTCGTTATTGAATGTCACTCTATTTCCTCAAATACCTATGTAACACCCCAAATTTGTCAATGAAAAATCATGACAATGTAGGAAAACGGTTATAATGAAATGATATAAATTTCATGCAATCACATGCTATAAAATGTTATGAATGCATGAAATATTATATGCATGAAATATTATATTCATGAAATATTATTATCATGAAATATTAGCATGAAATATTATATTCATGAAAATGGAATATTAAAAATATTATGAAATAATATTTTTGGGATATTATGAAATATTCTGAATTCATAAAATATTATTCATATTATGAATTTCATGATGGGCTTGGTTTATTGGGCTTGGAAATGAATGGTGCTAAAAAGAAAGTGCAAAGTGGAGGGAGCAAGGATTGAACCTTGGACCTCCTAGTTGCACTCACCATGTCATAACCAATGAACCAAGCCATGTTTCTTGTAGAAGGAGAAAGGAACATGCTTGTTAAGTGGGTAAGAGTGAAGAGACATGTCTTTTCATGAGAAAAGTATAAATAGGTGGAAGTTGGAGCAACTTCCTTCTTTCCTTTTCTTCTTCCTCTTCATCTTCCAAAACCGAAACCTCTCTTCTTCCTTCTTCCAATTTTCGAAAAAAAAAACCTTAGGCAAGGGTTCTAACCCTAGGGCAAATTCAAGAGGGAGAAATCCAAGTGATCTTGTCATCTACCAAGACCAAGGATTCTTAGAAAGAAGATTTGGAAGAAAAAGATCTTCACATACCCTTCAAGTGTAGGGTACCCTACGGTCTAAAGGAATTTCCAGCGCTAGGATGTAAGTATCCTCTCGCCTGTGGCATAATGGTTATTGAATGTATGTTTGTTTCATCCCTTTGAAAATTTGCAAGAACTTCCCTAGTGGAAGTTTCGGCCAACTCTTGTAAGGGGTCCAAGAGAAGGTTTTTGATCCAACTTGATGCATGGGAAGACCTTAAGATTTAGGGTATACATGTAGATAGATTTTCTTCATGGTGTAAAGAACAAAACCTAGGGTTTTGCCCTTTAATGGGTTTCGGCCACCTATGCTTGGAGGTCCAAGAAGGGGATTTTTGATTAAGCTTCGATATATGTTAGTACCCCTAGGGACTTTAAACTCATATGCGATATTTCCAAATTTTTGGAAGGACAAGAATTAGGGTTTTAGTGCCCTACAACTTTCGGCCACCCCCTTGGAGGGAGGCCTTGGTCCCTTTGGTTATAAGAATACATTCCTTAAAACTTAACGTAAATGTGTATGGGTTTTCTTAATGGTGTTATGTACAAAATTCTAGGGTTACCCCATGTGTAGGTTTCGGCCAAGAGAAGAATGGCTAGAGTTTTTTGTGATGCTTGATATCCTATTATGTTCCCATGATTAGAATGGTAGATAAAATGTTGTATATACATGTGTGTTGTTTCGTGAATGATGACTTGTCCAAGAACCCTAGAAACCCCACCTTATCATTCGGCCACCCCTTGCAAATTAGGGTTAGTGAATGCTAATCCAATATGAGATAT
>JAGFNQ010008378.1:0-20134 GCA_024364735.1 Boesenbergia rotunda | reverse complement strand
AAACATATTTTCTCATTATGTGATGATCTTGTTCTGTAAAGTACTTAGAGATATTTTGATGTGATGCTTTGATGAGATGCTTATGATGCATGATGCTTTGATGAGATGCTTATGGGGCTTATAATCTTGTTCTATCTTGATTACTGTGTACATGATATGATGTATCGATATGATTTTGCGAGTAGGCCCGGATTCTTACTAAGCATGTTTTGCTTACTAGTTTCCTGTTATTTTTTTCTTATGCTGCAGATAGCGGTAAGAAATACTCGAACTAAAGGAAGAGGCAGAGGGAAGGTTGGAGGATGTGTGTGGTGATGGCTCGGGAAAGGATGAAAGATTCTATCTACCTTAGTTTTGTCTAGAATCTAACTGCTTCCTATGAAAGATCGAAATTGTATTGCTATACCTCTGAATGTATGATGATTGTGACTACTCTACTGTTAGTGATATGAAACCTAAACCATGTTAGCTAATACTATCATTAATTTCTAAATATTGTAATATGCATGCTAAGTAAAATGTTAGATAATTGCCATTTTCTATTCCTTATGAATGCTTCTTTTGTATATGCCTCTTTTGCATGTATCTAAGGCTAGATAACCTTTGCTATGTGCTTACTCGAGATTTCATGCTATAGTGTGTTAAATGCTTTCCATATTAGGTTGTAAATGCATGTAGATATAAATGAATTATTTGATTGGAAAACCTTGCTTGGTAATTTAGTGTTCAATAAGCATGCTTATTACTAGTTCATGTATTGTAACTGTTTTGTTTGGATATACATGTTTAATATGATTGCATGATATGAATGTGTGGACCCGTAACCCCGCCTTTAGGGTAGATATAAGGTCGGGCGTTACAAGTTGGTATCAGAGCAGGTTTCCCCTCCATCACACACACATCAAGCTTCCTTCTGCCGCTTCCAAGTAAGAAATCCTAAACTCGCTTATATTATTTCATGTACAGTAATGATATTGATAGAAATGATTTATGCTTGCATGATATAGAAATGATTAATGCTTGCATGAAGTAGTGTTTATGATAATTGAATTATCACCTGTATAATGTATATGATAAGTAATTGTAAGATAGGTGAACATGAACACTATTTTGATAATTTAGAACTTGGGTAGGAGAGTGGTTACATATAGTAATCACCAGGGTAAACTACACCGATTAGGTGTGTGTTTTCCTCTGTATACATTTGCGAATTGAGAAAGGAATGGTTTTGTACTAACCATGTCATTTTTTTCCAATTCCAGATGTTGCCTGAGGACTACCCTGAGAGATGTCGCGAGCTGCTGGAGCAGATAGAGACTGTTAGGGATTGGCCGGTTATGGGAATCCAAGGCACCATAGGATTCTTGGATCGGCTCTTCTGGAAACTGGAGCGGGAAGGGTTTCCAGCCACGGACAATCATAGGATCGGAGCTTTACTCCATTCCTTGCCCAACCGGGCAAGAGAGGTAGCACACCAGATCTGGGGACAGCACCGATGCCGTATGCCCTATACGAGGTTGTGCAGGCAGCTCCTTCGCCATGAGTTCCCAGCGGACCTGGGAGACTCGGAGGAGGACCCTGACTCCGAGGAGGACTCTGAGCCGTCCGAGGAGGACCCTGAGGAGGACCCTGAGCCGTCCGAGGAGGACCCTGAGGAGGATCCTGAGCCCTTCGAGGAGGATCCCGAGCCACTTGAGGAGGATCCTGAGCCCTTCGAGGAGGATCCCGAGGCCTTCGAGGAGGATCCTGAGCCCCTCGAGGAGGATCCCGAGCCCTTCGAGGAGGATCCAGAGATGCTGTGGGTGTTCGAGGAAGATGTTGAGGCAGACGAGGGGATCCTCGAGATCGAAGAAGAAGAAGACCCGATGGGAACAGTTGAGGATCCTGAGGCGGGCCAGAGGGTGATGAGCGAGGAGATAGTAGGCGTCGCTATGTTATCCTTTATGTTGGGCATCACGGCAGCCCGTCTCGCTCACTGAGTGGACTAGTTTATATGTAGACTTATAAGAATGAATAAAATAAATTTCAGTTGGTACAATAAATACAATCTCATTTATCCTATATTGATCATGCGACACATAAGGACAGCTACAAGAGCTTCTCGACAAGGGACTTATTCGCCCTAGTCATTCCCCCTGGGGAGCTCCCGTACTGTTCGTCAAGAAGAAGGACGGGTCGATGCGTATGTGTATCGACTATCGGGCATTAAACAATGTGACGATAAAGAACAGGTATCCTCTACCCAGGATAGATGACCTGTTCGATCAGTTAAAGGGAGCTACAGTTTTCTCTAAGATTGATCTGAGGTCTGGTTATCACCAAGTCCGGGTGAAAAATGAGGATATACCCAAAACTGCCTTCCGGACGAGATACGGACATTATGAGTTCGTAGTGATGCCGTTTGGAGTTACCAATGCTCCGGCAATATTCATGGATCTTATGAATCGGATTTTCTCGGCATTTCTCGACAGATTTGTGATCGTCTTCATCGACGACATCCTTATTTATTCAAGGACTTCCGAAGAGCATGCAGAGCACCTGAGTCTAGTATTACAGATTCTTCAGAAAGAACAACTGTATGCTAAATTTTCTAAATGTGAGTTCTGGCTGAATCAAGTGTCATTCTTGGGACATATCATCTCCAAGGACGGAGTGATGGTCGACCCAATTAAAATTGAGGCCGTAAGTAATTGGTCCAGACCCAAGAATGCCAGTGAGGTCAGAAGTTTTCTGGGGTTAGCAGGTTACTACAGAAAATTCGTAGAGAATTTCTCTCGGATTGCAGCCCCTATGACAGCTCTTACAAAGAAAGATAAGAAATATATCTGGACCGACGAATGCGAGAAGAGTTTCTCTGAACTGAAAAGGAGACTGACTAGCGCTCCTATATTGACTCTTCCGGAAAATGATACGGGTTTCGATATGTACAGCGACGCATCCAAACTTGGACTCGGAGCTGTACTTATGCAAAATGGGAAGGTAATTGCCTATGCCTCTAGGCAACTGAAGGAACATGAGAAGAATTATCCTACCCATGATTTGGAATTAGCAGCGGTGGTCTTTGCGCTGAAAACATGGAGGCATTATTTATATGGCACTCAGTGCAAGGTCTTTACTGATCACCAGAGTCTGCGGTATTTCTTCACCCAGAAAGACCTGAATATGCGACAACGCCGATGGCTCGAGTTGGTCAAGGACTACGATTGTGAGATCCTGTACCATCCGGGAAAAGCCAACAAGGTAGCCGATGCTCTGAGTAGAAAATCATGTGCTACTTTAATATCTTTGTCGGCTTTGTCACAACCCTTAGGGAAAGAGATTATGGATTTCGGAATCGAGATTATATCGGGACAGCTTTCTACTCTACAGATTGCGCCGACATTATTTGAGGGTATTCTGGAGAAGCAGAATCTTGATCCGAGTCTTCAGAGAATCAAGCAAGAGATTCTTGAAGGCAAGGGCGAGGGATTTCGGATTTCCGATGGTGGAGTTTTATATCTCCGGGATCGATTATGCGTTCCCGACGACTCCGATTTACGGACAAGGATACTCGAGGAAGCTCACGGCACACCTTACGCGATGCATCCTGGGTCTACCAAGATGTATCAAGATCTGAAAGGTAAATTTTGGTGGTCCGGCATGAAGAAAGATGTAGCCCATTATATTAGCATGTGTTTGACCTGCCAGAGGGTCAAAGCAGAACACCAGAGACCTGGGGGAGTTCTGCAGCCTCTACCAATTCCCGAGTGGAAATGGGAGGACATATCTATGGATTTCATATCAGGGCTGCCTCGGACTACAAATGGATATGATAGTATATGGGTGATTGTAGACCGGCTGACCAAGTCCGCGCATTTTCTGGCTATCAGGATGACTTATTCAGTGGAGCAGTTGGCTCAACTGTACGTCAAGGAGATTATCCGACTACACGGAGTTCCCAAGACCATTATCTCTGATAGGGATGGTCGATTTACTTCGGATTTTTGGGGACACGTGCAGAAGGCCCTTGGCACGAAGCTGAAGTTCAGTACAGCCTTTCACCCTCAGACTGACGGGCAGACTGAACGAGTAAACCAGATACTAGAAGATATGTTACGGGCTTGCGTCTTGGACTTCAAGGGAAGCTGGTGTCGATACCTGAGCCTGGCAGAGTTTGCTTATAACAACAGTTATCAAGCTACTATCGGGATGGCACCGTACGAAGCACTGTACGGAAGAAAATGCAGATCTCCTTTATGCTGGCATGAGAGTGGTGAAAAGAGGGAGATGGGACTCCAGACTGATATTATTAATGAGACCACTCAGGCCATAAAGAATATCCGCCAGAGAATAGAGACTGCACAGAGTCGGCAGAAGAGCTACGCTGATAAGCGACGCAGACCGCTCGAGTTCGAGGTTGGGGATTCGGTATTCTTGAAGGTAGCCCCTATGAAAGGGGTGATGAGATTCGGAAAGAAGGGGAAACTGAGTCCACGATACGTGGGACCCTACCAGATTTTGAGACGAGTAGGCAAAGTGGCCTACGAACTGGAGTTACCGCCAGAAATGGCGGCTATCCACAATGTCTTCCATGTGTCGATGCTCAAGAAGTGTATCCCTGAGGCGTTTCAAATTATAGAACCTCCACCAGTGCAAGAACAGGAGAGTCTTAGTTCCGAACGCCGACCGATCCAGATCCTCGATCGGGAAGTTAAAAGACTAAGGAACAAGGAAATATCCTTAGTAAAGGTTCTGTGGCGGAACAAGCAGTTCGAAGAAGCCACCTGGGAACAGGAAGATACGATGCGATTAAAGTATCCGGAACTGTTTTAAAGTTCGGGACGAACTTTTTATAAGGTGTGTAGGATTGTAACACCCCAATATTTACAATCTGAATACCTGGGGAATTGTTTAAAGTTCGGGACGAACTTTCTATAAGAGAGGGAGGATTGTAACACCCCAAATTTGTCAATGTAAAATCATGACAATGTATGAAAATGGTTATAATGAAATGATATAAATTTCATGCAATCACATGCTATAAAATGTTATGAATGCATGAAATATTATATGCATGAAATATTATATTCATGAAATATTATTATCATGAAATATTAGCATGAAATATTATATTCATGAAAATGGAATATTAAAAATATTATGAAATAATATTTTTGGGATATTATGAAATATTCTGAATTCATAAAATATTATTCATATTATGAAATTTCATGATGGGCTTGGTTTATTGGGCTTGGAAATGAATGGTGCTAAAAAGAAAGTGCAAAGTGGAGGAAGCAAGGATTGAACCTTGGACCTCCTAGTTGCACTCACCATGTCATAACCAATGAACCAAGTAATATTTCATGTAGAAGGAGAAAGGAACATGCTTGTTAAGTGGGTAAGAGTGAAGAGACATGTCTTTTCATGAGAGAAGTATAAATAAGGGAGTTGAGATAACTTCCTCTTTTTTTTATCTTCTTCCTCACTCTCCCAAAACCGAAACCATCTTCTTCTCCTTTTCTTCCATTTTCGAAAATTCCATCCAAGGATTCTAAACCTAAGGCAATTTCAAGAAGGAAAGTTTAAGAGCCATTACTCCCTACCAAGACCAAGGAAGACTAGAGAGAAGTTTGGAAGAAAAAAAGATCTTCACATACCCTCCAAGTGTAGGGTACCCTACGGTCTAAAGGAATTTCCAGCGCTAGGATGTAAGTATCCTCTCGCCTGTGGCATAATGGTTATTGAATGCATGTTTGTTTCATCCTTTTGAAAATTCACAAGAACTTACCTAATGGAAGTTTCGGCCAACCCCTTGCAAGAGGTCCAAGTGAAGTTTTCTTTGTCAAATTTTGATACATGCTAGTGCCTTAGGGATTTTAGACCCATGGGTGTTGTTTCCAAATTTTTGGGAGAACAAAACACTAGGGTTTCCCCTTGGGAGACTTTCGGCCACCCCCTTGGAGGGAGGCCTTGGTCCCTTTGGTTATAAGAACACATTCCTTAAAACTTAATGTAAATGTGTATGGGTTTTCTTAATGGTGTTATGTACAAAATTCTAGGGTTACCCCTTGTGTAGGTTTCGGCCAAGAGAAGAATGGCTAGAGTTTTTGTATTGCTTGATATCCTAATATGTTCCCATGATTAGTGGTGTAGATAACATGTTTGTGTGAATGTTTGTGTGAAGGTTGGATGTCAAAAAAAAACCTAGCCTAGTCATGTTACACCATTCGGCCAACCCTAGGGAAATTAGGGTTCAAGGTTGAATGATTTTCCCTATGATATATCCATGCTTAATGATATAAGTGAAGTGTTTGTGAGAATGCTTGGATGAATGCTTGGTGGAAAAAAAAACCAAATTCCTTACTTGTATGTTTCGGCCAACCCTGGTTCTAGGGTTGGGAAGTACCTAATGAGACCATGAAGCATGCTATTACATATGTGATATGTGTATAAATTATGTGACCTATCTTGTTAGGTATAAAAGCATGCCTTATAGCCCATGGGGCACTCTTATGACATGAATATGATGTGATTGAGATGTGGTTGATAATATGCCTAAAAGGAGATACTCTATTGAAACTGGGATCAAGAGCACCCGAATGCGTGGTGTGTCCCTGGGGGATCAAGAGCACCCGAATGTGTGGTGTGTCCCTTTGAGAAGTGATTAAAGAGTACCTTTAGGCATATACTTATATGAGTAATTGCATGATAAATTACTTTACTTTGGAAAGTTGTCTACCCGACTCGGAAGGGGGTCGTTAAACAAATCCAATGAGCATGTTAAGGTCATGGCATTGGTAGGACGGAAGGGTCCTGCTCTAATTAGATTGGTGGCTCGCTACCCCAATTTATTAGGGAACGTGCATGATGTGGTACGACAACTGGGCCCAAGATGATGATATGATATTTTTAAGTATTACCTTTATGGAACCTTTTGAAAAACATATTTTCTCATTATGTGATGATCTTGTTCTGTAAAGTACTTAGAGATATTTGATGTGATGCTTTGATGAGATGCTTATGATGCATGATGCTTTGATGAGATGCTTATGGGGCTTATAATCTTGTTCTATCTTGATTACTGTGTACATGATATGATGTATCGATATGATTTTGCGAGTAGGCCCGGATTCTTACTAAGCATGTTTTGCTTACTAGTTCCTGTTATTTTTTTCTTATGCTGCAGATAGCGGTAAGAAATACTCGAACTAAAGGAAGAGGCAGAGGGAAGGTTGGAGGATGTGTGTGGTGATGGCTCGGGAAAGGATGAAAGATTCTATCTACCTTAGTTTGTCTAGAATCTAACTGCTTCCTATGAAAGATCGAAATTGTATTGCTATACTCTGAATGTATGATGATTGTGACTACTCTACTGTTAGTGATATGAAACCTAAACCATGTTAGCTAATACTATCATTAATGTCTAAATATTGTAATATGCATGCTAAGTAAAATGTTAGATAATTGCCATTTTCTATTCCTTATGAATGCTTCTTTTGTATATGCCTCTTTTGCATGTATCTAAGGCTAGATAACCTTTGCTATGTGCTTACTCGAGATTTCATGCTATAGTGTGTTAAATGCTTTCCATATTAGGTTGTAAATGCATGTAGATATAAATGAATTATTTGATTGGAAAACCTTGCTTGGTAATTTAGTGTTCAATAAGCATGCTTATTACTAGTTCATGTATTGTAACTGTTTTGTTTGGATATACATGTTTAATATGATTGCATGATATGAATGTGTGGACCCGTAACCCCGCCTTTAGGGTAGATATAAGGTCGGGCGTTACAGTGCCATCATCTCATGATACCGTGCGTCGTTGGTCTCCCTATCGGCTCTAAAGGCATTCATGTACTCAGTGTAATAGCCCTGATTTACCTCCATTTCTTCAGCATGATTTGCCTCCACTTCCTCCCGGAGGCTCTAGACCTGTGTTTCGAGCCGTGTCACTCTCTCGTAAAGTGTCGGTGGTGGGGGCTCGTCTATGTGCTCACGAACCTCAGCTGCCAGGTCTGCAACATCGACTTCAACCTCCTAATCAGAGTTGATCTGTGGTCCGGCTCTCTGATGCCTCCACGATAAAACCCCGGTACCCAAGAACTCTATACCAGCTAGGGAAAAGTTCCTAAAACCTATCTCATCGAAGTCAGTCATCGCGGCCATCTCTCCCTCGGTGATGTTACGGCCATGATGATGTAGAATGGAAGTGATGATGTGGCAATAGGGAGTGCGTACCCACCCCTGCGTGGTAACACTGGACGCATGTAGGATCGTGTGGAACATGTGGAGTCCAATGTCGATATCAAGATGATGAATCAATGTGTATAGGAGGAAAGTGTGGAATGGTCGGATGGTAGCGACGTCTCTAGTAGATAAGGGTAGAATGCAGCGGACTAGAACTCTATAAAGAGTATAGTCCTGGACCTGAAGGTCAACAGACTGAGATCGTCTGGCAAAGGAGTTCCTAGCATTCCTATAGAAGTAGGAGTGTAGAGTATCTAGGTCAATATGAGAGTAGGGAGCATCGAATGGAGGATTCCTAGGAGGATAACAGCAAAAGGTGGATTGAGAGGGTCGTAGTCCAAGAAATCGGTTGAGCAGTGAAGGTGTGATTGTCAAGGGTATCCCTTGAACGGTGGTGACGAACATAAGATCATCCTGTCTAATTATGTTACTATAGAATTCTGCACATAGGGACGTGTTAATTGAATGAGTGCAGAAAACAAGGTTGCCTAATTGGTAAAAGTTGATAACATTCATTGCCAATGGACAAGATTGAGTGAAGAATTGCCTATTTAGGTAACTTGTCTTTATAGGTTTATATGTTGTTCGAGCAAATCTATTGCAAAGTTCTAAGGTTGGGAACCTAGGATCGGGACTAGGTTCGGTACTGGGGTTTGATTGGTTTGCTCGACGTTTTCTAAGATAAGAAACATTTGTTTACAAGAAGGGAATTAAGATTAATAATCTTAAATGCATAAGAGAAATCATACCGGGGAGGCATGGTCGAGGTTGAGGGTCACTTGGTCGCCTTGGAAGGAAAAAAGTTAGAGAGGAGAATGGTTTTGGGTGTGGCAAGATGAGGAGATTCGGGTTCCTTATATAGATGTTTTGGCTAGGGCGCCCGGGAGCTCCCGGGCGCCCGGGACAGTGTCTACTGCCTTTGGCAGTGACCTAATGCTGGTCGGGGGCGCCCGTGATGGCCCGGGCACCCCGGTCAGACTGGGATGGCAGCTTTGCTGCCTTTTACCGGTCCTGGGGGCGCCCTGGTTAGGGTGTCATGGCAGTTTTTCTGCCTTGAACGAAGTGAAAGTGTTGTGGGGGGGGGCCCGAGGAGTCACGGGCACCCGGGTTAGATTGGAATTGACATCTTTGATGTTTTATTGACCATTTGACCATGGTTTGACTAATTTGACCATGGTTTGACTACTTTGACCATGGTTTGACTACTTTGACCATGGTTTGACTGCTTTGACCATGGTTTGACTGCTATTAGGTTAACTCCATTCTAAACTACAAGATTTAATTTAACAATAATACAGATGTTAAAGGAATTTTTTAATTATGTTAAATTTTACCATCTCACCCATTCTAGAGTTGTCAATCACGTTTGCCTTATGGGTTTTTGTGAGACAGGTAAATAGAATCATTTTGAAAAATTATGATTTATTAAAAACTTAAATTAATTTTGAAAATAGTTGATTTTGAGTTTATAAAAAAATGTTTGAATCTATACTAAACTGAAAATTTTTGTTAGATTCGAATTTGACAAAGAATAATTTGAATTTCAACAATTGGCTTCCAGGTCTTGGCGAGACACTAGACCTTCTTTGGACGTAGCCTTATTGGATCATCAACCCTTTCCTTGACAAAGATTTTTAATGAAATTTCATTTTCAAAATTATTTTTTGAAAGATTCTGGTCTAACTTGTTTGGGTCTTGGATCGGTAGCTTCGGATAGTTTCACCAATCTAAAGAAACCAAGTAGAGTATACTTGACCTTATTACAAGAGGCTTCCCTAACGTACTATCATCTCACCGCCACCCAATACTATGTTATTCAAATTTCAGTTAAGTTGGTTCAGTCCTTAAACTAACCAGTCTTAATTCTAAGCATGGTAAATTACATAAATTAAATAAACAAACAATCATGCAATTTGAAAACAGGAATTGAAATTTATCTAACTATAAATATTGTTTTTAATTTGGCTCCCCTGGACTAAAGCCACGATAATGGTTTGGCAAGATGTGAATATTGTCCTTGGGGATCCAATACTGATTTGATCCAGTTTGTTTGTTCAGGTACAGTTTGGGTACCCATGCCTGAACTTTAGGTCTGGACTGGTTCAGTACAGCATAGTATGATCTTTGTCTAGACTTGGTTCTATAGCCTAATCCGGATCGATTTAGAACCAACTTCTGTTTTCCTAGAATCATGTCAAGACATTTGGAACCAGAACTGAACCGTTCTAAGGTTGCTCTTAGGTCCTTGACTTGAGTTTTCAAGGAGGAGTTCTCTTTCTCAAGTTCTTCAACTTGAGTAGAGGTTCCTTCTTGAACCTTCTCAGTTAAGGATCTAGAGTCAGCTCCCTCTTTCAGGAGTTTTACTTCCTGTCGGAGAGATTCGACTCGGAGTTTAGCTTTCGCCAAGTCTCGAGAAAGATATGCAATCAATGCATTTAACTGATTTCTAGTAAAACCACTTACAGTTATTTCTCCATCCTCTGAAAATGTAAGTTTGCCGTCGTCCGGTTCCGATTCTGACTCGGTCTCGATTTCTTCTGAGGCGGTTAGTGCGAGTAGGTTTGACTGTAGGACCTCTTCTTCTTCTTCAGAGGAGGGCGCGTCCCACGTTGCCTGAAGTTCCTTCTTCTTTCTTGTCTTCATTGTTTCCTTCAGATTTGGGCATTCAGTCTTGTAGTGACCCTTCTTCTTGCACTCGTAACAGGTCACGTTTGATTTGTTCTTTTCATTTGAGGGTTCAGCTGGTTCTTCCTTTCTTCGGCTGGCTTTCCTTCTGTTGGTCTGGTTCTTTAGTTCTTTGTAGTAGTCCCGGGCTAGCCGAACATTCTTCGGTCGATTTCCCTAGTCTGAGTCTGAATCAGACTCGGGTGCAGGTTCAGGCTTCTTCTTGGTTGTCTTTCCAGCTTTGCCTGCAACAAAAGTGATGCCTTTCTCAGCCAGATTGCAGTTAGTCTGCTCATGCAATTCTAATTCAGGAAATAGTTCATCTAACTTTATTTTAGAAAGATCCCTTGAAACTTTATACGCATCTACCATAGATGCCCACAAGGTGTTTCTTGGGAAAGCGTTAAGGGCGTACCTTATCAGGTCATGGTTATCTATCTTGTGACCGATGGTGTGTAGACCATTCATCAGCTCTTGAATTCTGGCGTGGAGCTGAGCTGCAGATTCGCTGTTGTTCATCATGATGGTGTACAGCTTGTTCAGCAGAAGGTCCCTCTTGCTGATTCGGGTGTCGGAGGTTCCTTCGTGTAATTCAATCAGCTTACACCAGAGTTCTTTTGCGCTGTTGAATGGACCCACCCGGTTCAGCTCCTCCTTAGTTAGGCCACATTGGAGTGTTTGGGTCGCTTAGGTATCAACTTCAATTTTCTTTTTGAGTGAAGCATCCCAATCAGTGTAAGATTGTTGTACTCCATCAGCATTATTCGGTATTTCCAGTCCGGACTGGATTATAATCCACATGTCCACCTGAGTTTTCAGGTGGACCTCCATCCTACTCTTCCAGTAGGAGAAGTCCTCTCCACTGAAGAGCGGTGGTCTTGCGATACTGAAGCCTTCTTGCATGGCCATTAAGTATTTACTGAAAAGGACAGAGAAAAGGGAAAAAAATGTCTCAAGACTTGGTCTTGGATTAGCAGTGCGGAAAAAAAAATAATTATCGAGTGGTGTTGCACCGGTCTCGATTAACAATAAAATTTCGAAGGAAAAAAAATAAAACAATTCGAAGAAAATCCGAAAAATTCTCAAATTGGTGGTTGCACCAAATTTGAGCTTCCCTGCTCTAATACCACTTGTTGGATCGAGAAGAACGATAGAGGGGGGGTGAATATCGTTAAACGTTTCAAATTCGAAAAGAGAATAAGCAACGGAAAATAATGAAACACAAACACGAACTCAAGCGATTTTACTTGGTTCAGAGTTGCGGTTGGCTCCTACTCCAAGGCCCATGGTCGTTGACCATTTACTGTGGCCAATTCTATATCTACGCAAATGTTTACAGAGAGATTTTATAGATGTAGTACAGTAAACTGAAAATTATGCTCCTTCGTTACCGACGCCCGGTGTGGATTGTACTTCGGAGCAGAGGGTCGTTGTCGGCGCTTCAAACTCGAGATGGGAGGTTTTCGGAGCAGAGCGCTTGAGTCGAAGAGCGAATTAGCGTTGGAAGAATGTGTGTTGAAGCCTTGGGGGTCGAGCTCCTTATATACTAAGCCTGGGGGTGCCCTCCAAGTGTCACTTGATCCGGCAAACTCTCGGTCAGCCATTATCCCTCCAGGATCGGGCTGAGGTTTGATGGGGGCGCCCTAGACGCAGGGGCCGCTCGGGTTGACACGGTCCGCTGGCTTCTCGCTGAGTTAAACTCTATCCGCTTAGTTGGCTTGAGCCTAGGGCGCCCGAACCATCCGGGGCGCCTGGGAGCACGGGGGCGCCCGTGAGCATGGGGGCGCCCTGCCCAGTGAGCTTCTGAAGCTCTTTCTTGCTCAACTCTTGTTTGGCTTTTACCTAGGGCACCCGGGACCTTCCGGGCGCCCAACCCAACTGCTGCCTCTTTCCTTTGAGGCGTTCTGAGCTGCAGACGCTCGTTCCTTTGGTCCTGCATCCAGGGTTAGTACCAAACATGATGAAGCAAGTATGTTATTGAGTCTTATAGCCGTAGCTATCTTGGCTCTGACTTTGGGTCTCCAAAATGGAGCTCTAGGTCAAACCGACGCCTACTATTCCCTCGACGGGGAATGCGTCCTCACCTACTCCTCTCAAGAGAATTTATCTGTTGCCAACCGGCTCCTCCGGTTGGACTTTTGCCCAGTAGTCCTTCGCCAGGTGCCTAGCAGTCCTTTGCCAGGTTTTTGTTACCAAGAAGTCCTTCGCCTGGTGCCTAGCAATCCTTCGCTTAGTCTTCGATTCCAAGCAGTCCTTCACCTGGTGCCTAGCAGTCCTTCGCTAGGTCTTCAGTTCCAAGCAGTCCTTCGCCTGATGCCTAGCAGTCCTTCGCTAGGTCTTTAACTCCTAGCAGCCCTTCGATAGGTGGCCAGCAGCCCGTCGCCAGGACTTAGGGTTTTAGTGCCTAGTAGTCCTTTTCTAGGACTTCAATCTGCACACTCAAGTAGCAGTTAGAAAAACATAACATCTTAACTTTTGAACCCTTTGCCATTATTAAAACACAGGTTCGACTTGGGTGTTGTCTGCACCATCAGATTGAAGGTCATCCCCTTGACTAGAAGGATATTCTTGATCCAAAGTCATTCGGATATTTGAATGTCACCTATTCGTACAACCTTGATGTTGGGACCGGGTGCATGTTGACAAGGATACGGGTTCGTAAAATTTTAAATTTTTACGTGCAGCGGAAGAATTAGCATAAAATAATTTCTCAAATTAATTTAACCACGTATCTAGCATGCAACCTTATGATGTGTGGACATGATCATAAATTAAAACCTTGCGGAAATGTAAACTAATTTACTAAGTAACTCACGTAAATCGAAGTAAGGGACGAGATCCAACCGTAGCGTCCCTTGGAAGCTCCACCTCTATTCGCGTCCACGCCGAGTTCTCTTCGGGATGACTTCGCAAAGTCACGAGTTTTATGCCGACGAGAACTACTAGATTCTCTAAAGGCACAACTAGAAGATCAAGAGAGAATAAATGAAACTAACCACCAAAGAAACGGAATCTAAATTCCGAGAAGGGAGGAGATGCGATCCGCTTCTTCTTCTTCTTCTTCGGCTCCTTCTTGGTGATGGTTGCTCACGCCAACTCCTTGAAGGCGAGGGCGGTGCGCCAGCCCTAGGGTGGTTGTGCGCCGGCCCTAGGGAGGGGATGAGGGGCGCCGGCCCTAAGGGGAAGAGAGGGAGAGAATAAGAGAGAGAGAGAGAGGGAGCTACTAATCTCGTGATTACTCAATTGATTGGAATTCAAGGCTAGCCTTGGTTCCTTTATATAGTAACCTCTCCCTTGCCAAGTCTCCCTCTTAACGGAATTTTCATAAGAAATTTATCCTATAAATTCTCTTATTAATTATTCCGTTTAAGCCAAGTTTTATTATAACTAACTTTATAATAAAATAAATACTTCCCTCTTTTAATTATGGAATAAAATTTGTATAAAATTTACTTATCATGGAAAAATCAATTCATAATTGATTTTATTAATTAAAATTAAACCATTTCATTGTTTATTTTAATTTTCATAAAAAGGATAAATTTCTACAAATTTATTTATAAATCTCTCTATATAAATTTCTTTATATATCAATTTATTTATTCATAATTTATAAAACATATCGCGCTAGATTTATTTTATTAATTAAACCAAATAAATTGGTTTATCCCGTTTGTAGTGGCCGGCCAAACCAAGAGGGTGGACACCCTCTTTGGCCGGCCAATACAAGCTCGATCCCTCGCGAATTAAACTCATTTAATTCGCCCAATAAGCCTTCAAAAGACTTAGCCATTTTTAGCTTCCGTTGCGCCTCTGATTAACTCAGATTCGACTTATTTCTCTTGATCTGAATATCTAATTTTCAACTCATTTTAAATCCCTTGGATTACTCGTAGTGCGCGTGACAAAATAGGCTTTCGATTTATGTTGGCCGTCTATAATCAACTAATTATAGAACGATCATGAGTGACACCTAGTAGTACATCATGACCCCCAATTAATCGAAAGATCAACGGTTTGACCTCAGAAGTAATTCTGAAACCCTTCAGCAGCTCTAATGAATCGTGCCCCATTCCCTTCACCATCTTATACCCACTTGGTTCAGGATATGGTTTGTTTGTGTCAGTCCCCACTAGACTGACTACGACACACCTAGCCCAAGTAGTGTCTTTCTCGTCCTTTGGATTTCTAATTACTCTCATGTATTTAAGAGACTCACACTCTAAACATGATATGCTCTGGCCAGAGGCTTTGAGTAACAATCCGACGATAGGCCTGGGTATACATCTCCTCTCAAGGAGTGGTGAATCCTTTGTAGGCTGTTCAAACATCTTCGGGCACTTCGGCTTATACCCAATCATCCTGGGTCCACACCTCCTTGGAGATGCTTGCTTAAGATGTTAAAGTATAAGTCTCCATGACCAAGATGACTTGAACACCGCAAGTCAAAGGAACATCGCACTTAAGCTGCAGTAAGAACTTCATTGACATATCTGTATAGATAACCATATGAAGCTTTACAGCTAGTCACTCCAATGATCTAGTTCCCTTAACTAGCATCCATGTTTATCTCCGGACATCCCAATGTCACCAGCCAGTGAGAATCAGCTAATTAGAGAATAACCCATGCTAGTCTCAACAGAATTGATAGTGTCCGTTTTTATCAATTCATCGACTAGGGATACTTTCAATACTTCACAATTGCACATGTAGAGATAATCACTAGTTGTGATCCCATCACAAATTCTCTTATGCTGTGAATTATATTGCGGACATTCAGTAGATGTGTTTAAGATCTTAATCAAATACACAAACATGTATACTCAAATAGTGAATTATCATTTATTAAAATAAATGTTTACAATCATAAGGCGATTGCCTTAGGACACTTCTCTCATATCACTAACAAACTCTCACTTGGCCTAATGCCAATCGCTACGGTATCCAATACCACAGGCTCTAACATGACCCTCAAACTTGTTTTGAGGTAAGGCCTTAGTTAAAGGATCCGCTAAATTCCTTTCAGTGGGAATTTTCTCAATTTGTATATCATTCCTACTTATAATCTCTCTTATTAGATGATAGCGGCGAAGCACGTGTTTAGATCGCTGATGAGACCTTGGTTCCTTTGCTTTTGCAATAGCTCCATTGTTGTCGCAGTAAACTGGCACTACTTCATCAATGGTTGGATCCACACCAAGTTCGGAGACAAACTTCTTGATCCAGACTGCTTCCTTTGCTGCTTCCGAAGCTGCGATAAATTTCGCTTCCGTGGTGGAATCCGCTACGGTGTCTTGTTTGGAACTCTTCCAACTTATTGCACCTCCATTCAAAGTAAATACGTATCAAGACTGAGATTTGGAATCATCCTTATCTGTCTGGAAATTGGCATCTGTATACCCACGTATTACCATATCTCCTTCTCCATATATTAGGAACACATCCTTAGTTCTTCTTAAGTACTTAAGGATTGTCTTGACAGCCGCCCAATGATCCATTCCTGGATCTGACTGGTATCTGCTTGTGACGCTCAAAGCATACGATACATCGGGCCTTGTACATAACATAGCATACATGATAGATCCTATCGCGGATGCATAAGGAATCTTATTCATGCAAATCCTCTCATCTTCTGTGCGCGGACACATAGACTTTGAAAGGTTGATCCCATGCCTGATGGGAAGGTAACCTTTCTTGGATTCCGACATGCTAAACCTTTTTAGCACTCGGTCTATATATGTAGACTGCGAAAGACCAAGCAACCGTTTTGATCTATCTCTATAGATTCTAATCCCAAGGATGTAGGTTGCTTCTCCCAGGTGTTTCATGGAGAAAGTTTTGGACAACCAAATTTTAACTGTTTGTAAGACTGATATATCGTTTCCTATAAGTAATATGTCATCGACATATAATACTAGGAATATGACTGCACTCCCACTAACCTTCTTGTACACACAAGGTTCGTCAGGATTTTGTGAGAAATCAAACTATTTGATTGTCTCATCAAAACGGATGTTCCAGCTCCTTGATGCTTGCTTCAGTCCATATATGGATCGTCGAAGCTTACATACTTTGGTTTTATCAACCGATGTGAAACCTTCAAGTTGTATCATGTATACATCCTCAAGCAGGTTTCCATTAAGGAAAGTTGTTTTCACATCCATTTGCCATATCTCATAATCATAATGAGCTGCTATGGCTAGGAGCATCCGAATGAATTTAAGCATAGCTACTGGCAAATAGGTTTCGTCATAATCAATTCCTTGTTTCTGACGATATCCTTTTGCCACTAATCTAGCCTTAAAGGTAACAACATTACCTTCCATGTCGGTTTTCTTCTTGAAAACCCACTTGCACCCTATGGGCTTAAACCCTTCCGGTGGGTTAACCAAGTCCCATACTTGGTTTTCGTACATGGAATCCATTTCCGAATTCATGGCTTCAAGCCATTTGTCCCTTTCTGAATTTTTCTGAACATCTTCATAACTGATAGGTTCATCGTCGTTCAATTCACTTATGAGAAATCCGTATCTCTCTGGAATATTGCGTGTCCTATCAGACCTACGAAGAGGTTGTGTTGTTTTAGGTTCAACTGATAGCTCATCATTATGAGTTATTGGTTGTGGGTCTAGACTAGATGTCTCTGTAATGTCTATTGGAGTTTTTTGAACTTCATTAAGTTCAATGCAACTCCCACTGTTTTCTTGTAAAAGAAACTCTTTTTCCAGAAATACAGCATGCCTTGAAACAAACTCCTTTTGTTCCAAGGGATGATAGAATTGGTAACCCTTTGTTTCCTTAGGGTATCCAATAAATAGACATTTATCAGACTTAGCATCCAATTTGTCTGATACAGTCCGCTTCACATAAGCAGGACAACCCCATATCTTAAGGTGAGTTAAGTGAGGTTTCTTACTATTCCATGTCTCATATGGAGTAGTAGAGACTACCTTGGTCGGGACTCTGTTTAGCAAGTAAGCAGTTGTCTTTAGTGTATAGCCCCAAAAGGATTTTGGAAGAGTTGCATGATTCATCATCGACCTAACCATGTCAATCAAGGTTCAGTTGCGCCTCTCAGATACACCATTATGCTGTGGTGTATACGGCGGAGTCCATTTGGACAATATCCCATTGTCCCTTAGATAATCTTGAAACTCTTGACTTAAGTATTCACCACCCCGATTGGATCGAAGTATCTAAATACTTTTGCCAAGCTATTTCTCTACTTCATTTCTGAACTCTTTGAATTTCTCAAAAGCTTTAGATTTGTGTTTCATCAAGAACACATACCCGAATCGTGAGTGATCATCGATAAAGGTGATGAAGTAGCTATAGCCTCCTTGTGCAAGAGTTGACATTGGTCCACATACATCAATATGTATTAGACCAAGCAATTCTCCCACTGGATTACCTTTTCTGGAAAAGGGTAATTTGGCCATCTTGCCTTTTAAGCATGATTTGCATTCATCAAATGAACCGGGTTCAAATGATTCCAAAATCCCACATCGGTGTAATTTGGTCATGCGTTTCTTACTTACATGGCCAAGACGACAATGCCACGTGTAGGAGTCTATTTGATTATCTATTCTAGCACGTTTGTTGCTAACTTCGATATTGAAAAAGTCACCGGATAAATCTAACGTGTAGATACCATTGCACAAAGTTCCATTCCCATAAAGAACGTCATTTAAAGTTATGTAACAACAATTGTTACTAAAAGTTAAATGATAACCCTTTTCATTCAAACATGAAATAGATACAATGTTCTTTATTAACGAAGGAACGAAATAACAATTATCCAATTCTAAGACACGTCCAGTGGGGAGCTTTAGCAAATTTGTTCCGATGGCAACAGCAGCAATCTTTGCTCCATTTCCAACTCGCAAATTCGCTTCTCCTTTGACGAGTCTTCTTCTATTCCTTAGCCCCTGTATGTCATTACATATATGTGAGCTACACCCAGTATCAAGTACCCAGGTATTTGAGGAAATAGAGTGACATTCAATAACGAAGATACTTGAAGAGGATGGGGCATCGGATGCCTTATCTTTCAAGGACT
Organism: Boesenbergia rotunda; assembly: GCA_024364735.1. Taxonomy (NCBI): domain Eukaryota; kingdom Viridiplantae; phylum Streptophyta; class Magnoliopsida; order Zingiberales; family Zingiberaceae; genus Boesenbergia; species Boesenbergia rotunda. Next base: position 1,179 of record JAGFNQ010008378.1, on the reverse strand, counting down.
CAAGATAAACCTTGCAGTTTCTTTGCCAGTGACCCTCCTTGCCATAGTGATGGCAAGTGCCTTTTAGGGTATTTTCAGTCTTTTTGGCCTTTTTCTTCTTTCCCTTATTCTGTTCTTTGGCCTACCTCTTAGAACCTTTCTTCGAGGAACCAACTAACAGTACCGTCTTTTGATCCTGCTTCATAGAAGGCTCTACAGTCTTCAGCAGGTTGAGCAACTCAGGAAACTGGTCTGGAGTTGCATTTTCAGGAGGACGGTTGGGAAGTTGATCTTCAAGGACATAAGCATGTTTTTCTGCCTTGAGGACTATCCTCAGGTTTCGAAGCCAGTCCATGAAGTTTGGCCGAGTCAGTTTATTGGTATCCAAAATGGAACGCAAATTCAGAGAAGACATGATCGAGTGATTATCCTAGAAATACAAATTGAGCTTATGTGAGAAGAATGATTAAAGAATGTATCAACATACATAAAATCCTATTTATTTTTCAAATTGAATAACCCTTTTTATCAATTCGGGAGATCGTAGGAACATCTCCAAATAGGTTGATATCCAACCATAGATAAGAACAACCATGACTGTGGCCATCAAGTTATTCTTAGCTATGAAGGTAGGTAATTATACCGATTACATATCACATATATGTAACTATCACTTTATGCTATCAACTAATTGAATGTTTGCATAAATCATTGGGTTGTTAACTCATTAACAAGTATGCAACATTATACATAGCACCCAACTGCACCTCTCTTTACATCGACCTTGGCTGTGGCACAACAAATCGATGCTCCAAGCTTAAGGCTGACCCATTAATCAAGAAATAGTTTTAATATGGTTGGAGCTCATTCAACCGTTTAGTCAGGCTTGGATGTGTCCAACAACCAAAACTAAGGATTGACCTCTGACTCCAACTATATTATTCATAAACTAATTCCATGGTTTGAACATGTTGAGGTTCAAGCCGGGCATGGATGTGTCCATCAACCCAAACGAGAAACAAAACTCCGATTCTAACCATATTAATGGAAGGTGTTGGCCTTAATATTTTGTAAGGGGTTTTGGGTCTCATCCTTTCTTTTCTAAGCACATTCATGACATATAATTATGTCATGACTAACGATTTCCTTAATAAAGTATGTATGTGACTTAATTTATCAAGTCTCATTAATTGAATTAGG
>JAGFNQ010008377.1:359703-392996 GCA_024364735.1 Boesenbergia rotunda | reverse complement strand
TGAGCGGAGTTAATTAATGGAAAGAGAAGAAAAAGAAAGAGAGGAGAAGAAAGGAAAACTTCCTTACACCACAAATCAGAGTAAATAAGGAAGGATAAAAATTTGTCATTCCTTCCTTCACTCTCTTTCTTCACCTTCTTCTCAAGCAATGATAACTTCTCATACTGATATTGCCCTCCTTTCCTTCCAAATCCATCCCTAAAGTCTATTTATGTAATAATACAACTTAAAAATACAGTAAAGCTGGTGGCTAAAATCTGGCCACCCAGAATATTTTTTTATAAATAAATAAAAAATAATTTAATAAAAAATAAATATGAAAAAATATAATTTTGTATGTAATAAATAAGAAAGAATATATCTGGATTAGATACTTTTTTAATAATCATGATATTAAAAATTATTAAAAATATATAATAGATTTATATATTTTTATAAGTTAAAATATTAATTTAATATAAAAATAAATTAGAAAGAATATAATTTAATATAAAAATAAATAGAAAATAATATAATTTAATAAGAAAATAATTAAGAAAAATTAAAATTAGAAAAGAATATTAAATTAAAATTTTTAGTTTTTTTTAAATCTTTCGGATTAATCAAATTTTGATCATTTAGTCTTATCTTTAAAAATAAAAATCTTTATACTTAATTCATATCTTTCACATTCGAATTCCGCACATCACGAATAAGTCAAACGTGGACGATCGGAAGGCATCTAATGTGCAAAAAGGCGAAATCGCTCGCCCAGCGCTCCCGCCGTCCTAAAGCCATCACGAGAGAGATAAATCATAGTCTTTAGAATAATTAGTGCACAATTAAGTCGAAAATTGATATACCAAACGCTTAAAATTTTAATCCATTGCATCTCGCTCGACTCAAACCTAGATTTTCTTATGTAATATCTCTATACATTAACCACTCCGGATCCAGGGACCGACCGAAAGGCACCTAAGAGCTAATGAACGAAAGTCCTTGACGACCAAGGTAAAAAAAATAAAATTCCAGCTGATTCCTTTTATCTCCACCACTACTTTTGCCTCCATATCCAGTTCGCGCACTGTTGTGCAGTCTTTTGGCGCATGCTCTGCCTCCAATAAACGATTAGAACACGTGAGACAATGGATCTGGTCTCTTCCATTAATTAATTAAGTATTAAGCCATTATTTTGTTATATAATCCTCCATCAATCTAAAGTAAACCAATGACACTTTAATTTTATAAGATATAATATTTGCGTCATATATGTGACGTCACGCCCCCATTTTTCTTTGTTCACCGCGTGGAATTTTTAAATAATACAAACTTATCCTAAAATGTGAGTGGATCTGATATTAAAAAATAGATTCGCCAAAAGAGGATAATAGAATATACAGTTTGCTTCCGCTATATATTCGCCGGCCGGGTGGGTTCACTCTTTCACGAACTCACCTCCTTCCTCCCACTAAGAAGAAGAAGAAGAAGAATGGACGGCGGCCGCAGGAACAACAACGAGGAGCAGGAAAGGAGGCCGAAGGGGAATCCCTACCCCAAGAGGGGAGACATCGCCAAGAAGATTGAAAGGGCCGGGGCGGAAACCACTCCCGCGCCGGCGGAAGCGGCGGCGGCAACTGCGGAAGCTCTGCGTCTCGGCGCGGATCGAGCTGATCACTGAAAGATGAGATCGCAAGTGTTGGAATAGCGGGAATGCAGTGTGTGTGTGTTCTATCTGCTATTCCGGCTGGGAAGTTAATTATCCTCTAGCTAGTTTGTTATGTAGTAGACAAATGGATCACGTTGTGTTGGAATATCATGCGTACTTGGTTTCAATATTCGCCGACCTCCTCGAGTTTCTAATGCGGCGACGGAGAAGAAAGCAAAAGAAGAGAAGGTACAAACAATTTCAATATTCACGAGAAAAGAAAGCAAGAAAGAAAGAAAGCAAGCAAGAACGAAAGAACAGAGAGAGGTTCGCGAATTAGTCGTCATAAATTTATAAAAATAGATCAGGATGGATTTCCGATGAAGTCTATATTCTTCCTTGTGACGATTTCGATTTACTGAATTTTCTAATTTAGTTTTTATAAATAGTTATGGTAGGGTGCACCGAGTCAGCCTATAATCTTTTGTTTTGGCAGATTACTTTGTAGAAATTGATCAGACAAATTCATTATTTATTGCTACAATTGACTAGATAACGATGAATATACCATTTCATGATTAATCGAGTCGAAGATTAGGATACTTAATGTTTATTATTATTTTTATTAGACAACGATGACTCGAAGGATTTAATTGAGTTGGTTATGTATAATAGAGGTATGGATGATAATTTTTGAAACAGGAGCGAGGTCCGGTGGAAAAAAAATTCGAAATAAAGACGGGTTCGAGAAATATTTTTGGATATAAATTTGGATTCGATGATTATTCAAATTCCCGCGTTTACACAGGATGAGTATGGGGATGCAATTCTTATACCCATCCCAATACGACACGATGGAGGACGGGGATGAGAATGTGAATTTCTCGATTAGTTTAGTAAATGTTTGATGAGAAATGGAGATGATAATCCTTTTAGATTTGTTTTCGAAAATGTGAAGCGGAAATGGAGACAAGGATAGATAAAGATTTAATTTCTACATGACCAAAGATGAGGATTTCCCAATTACATATAATTTGGGATAGAGACGGGGATATAATTTGGAGGCAGTAATGGGGATGATAAATCCGTCTCCACCCCATCTCATTGTCATCCCTAAGGTCAATTTTCGATGAAGTGGAGTGGCTTGGATCATGAGCGAAGTTAATGAAAAAGTTAAGAGGTCCAATATGTTGATGCAGTCTGACCCGATTGTTGTTTTGGTGTTGCCACCGATTTAAGATTGGTTGAGTGAATTCAGCTTAAGTCTTGGTCGGGGACTGGGCACGGAAATCCCGATGAGTGAAGCGGGGTCCTGGTGAGTGAAGCTAGGTGACGGAAATCTCGGTGAGTGAAGCCGGGTCCTGGTCAGTGAAGCTAGGTGATGGAAGTCCTGGTGAGTGAAGTTGGGTCCTGGTGAGTGAAACCAGGTGACGGAAATCTTGGTGAGTGAAGCCGGGTCCTGGTGAGTGAAGCTAGGTGATGGAAGTCCTGGTGAGTGAAGTCAGGTGATGGAAATCCCGGTGAGTGAAGCCGGGTCCTAGTGAATGAAGCCAGGTGACGGAAATCCCGGTGAGTGAAGCCGGGTCCTGGTGAGTGAAGCCAGGTGACTGAAACCCCAGTGAGTGAAGACGGGTCCTGGTGAGTGAAGCCAGGTGACTGAAATTCCGGTGAGTGAAGCCGGGTCCTAGCGAGTGAAGCTAGGTGACCAAAACCCTGGTGAGTGAAGCCGGGTCTTAGTGAGTGAAGCTAGGTTGAATGAAGTCCCGGTGAGTGAAGCTGGGCACGAAGTCTTGGCCCAGAAGACTGAACATGAGTCAGATAAGGCTAGGGAGTCTGTTCTCTGGACTTAGGGTTGAAGTGGTCGGAGCTGGATCGGTCTGGAGACCGATCAGGGAGTTGGCACGAACTCCCTGTTGTGGATCGGTCTGGTGACCGATCCAGTGAAGTCTGATCGTTCTAGTGAACGATCAGGGAGAGAACAGAAAGGTTTTTGTTTGGCTTCTGGATCGTTCTGGTGAACGATCAGATGGGTTCTGTAAGGAACATTGATCGGTCTATCTGACCGATCAAAATGTCGGACTTTCCTCATCCTGACCGATCAGGATGGCTCCTGATCGGTCACCAGACCGATCAGGGCACAACCTGATCGGTCTTGTGATCGATCAGGTGTCTTTGATTGGGAAAAGCTGCAGGTAGTGGCTTGAAGTTAGTGAACTGGTGGATCGATCAGTGTGACCGATCCCAATTCTCTGATCAGTCGATCAGAGGCACTCTGGATCGTTCAGGCTGGTGCCTGATCGATCAGGATCTTCACTGATCGGTCTGGTGACCGATCAGTGTCTGAACTTTAATTTGAAAACGCTGTCAGACGTTCTGAATCGCTTCTGATCTTTTTCTGATACCTGCTGATTTCTTTGTGATATGCTTTGCTAAGCCTCTGATCAGTGTGCATGTTTGACAGGGATGATACAAACCAAGGAGAAGAGTCAATGGCGACTTTCACCGCGACAGGTTTGTATGTATTCTGTTTTCAGGTTTCAACGGCTTCCTGGCACAGCTGGTGACTGACCGGAGGCTCAGCTGGAGAGGTTTTCAGTGGACCGAGTGCTCAGTGAGGTCAGTGGGTCTGGCTGTGGTTCAATGAATGCTGACGAAGCCAGGCGATGAGCAGAAGGATGTTTAAGAGGGAGAGGCTGGCGATACAGACACAACTAGGAAGGAACAGAAAAACAAGCTAAGGGTTTTCGGCTAGGTTTTTGGTTGTGTGATTGTTGTGTTGTACTCCTCCTCCTTGAAGCTTCCTACTGTATCTATTATCTGAGAGCTTCCTCCCGGGTCTTCTGTGCGCTTAACTGTTATCTTCTTGAGACTACTTGTGGAGAGGTTTCTTCACCGAGAATGAGGCTCTATTATATTCGGGTTCACCGGAGCTTGATCTGTGGATGATTAAGGGATTGCCCACTTTACGGGCACGCCAAAGAGTAAGGGCAAGTTATCCCCGAACCTTGTACATCTTCTTGTTAACGTCGGTTTGCTCTCTTCTCCGTTTTGCTTTCTGTATTTTTGTTTCCGCTGCTAATCTCTCTGATCGTAGAAAGTTTCAAAGAGTAAGTATTTTTAGTGTCTGGCTACATTCATCCCTCCTCTTCCCTTAGCCATGACTCGCACTGTCGCTTGACACAACACGACGAGCCATCCAGCTCAAATGTCCCACCCACTTCAATCGGATTTATCCCAACCAACTGCAACTGTTGTTGGTCGGGCATGTGATTATGCTCCGGATTTACCTAGCTAGACAAACCAGTAGATGAGTGCATACTATTAAAAAATACGGTATGCATGATGGTATTCATACACCAGCAGTTCAATTTTTTATGATAACTCAAAGAAGATTCCTAGTTACACGAGTCCTTCTGCGTATATATAATATAATCAAGGGATACCCTACCATCTCTGGATATCCTTATCTTGTCCTCCTTACCTTGTTCTCGCTACGAGACAATAGGTGACAGGCGGATAGAAGTTGTCAGTTCCCTCGGTTATATAGGCCTCTCCACTCCTTCCCCAGATACGCGCAAGAATAGTATTTTACTACTGTTATATTGCTTTCGTTGCTCTTCCACCACCGGAGACTGACTTAATCGTCGGAGTGCCTTACCAGAGACTTTTCCTGATGGATTCTAACAGTCCTTGTCTTGCAGATTAGGAGTTAGCAGCGGCGGAGCCAGCGTCAATAGTTCATGATCTTTAGGAGACCTTCTCACTCTTGGAGCCTTCACATCGCTTCGCGACAAAATCATTTGATACGATGAATATTATTATACTTTCAATTGATAGACAGAGAGAGAAAATGAATATATGTATAACATCCTCAATTCTATATATCCATTGTACATAAATTATTAGTATTATTATTATTTGAATAATAATAATTATCAAATGAATTATATATCATTAATAATCTCAATCGCATGAACATGAAGTTACTTCATTCATTTTAATTTCTAATATAATATCTATATATATATTATATTAGTAATTTAATTGGTTGAAGTTAATTTAATTTCATATGTTCATTTAATTGGTTATATAATATTAGATAATTATTATTATCTAACAGGATTATCAAAATTTTCAAAGGCATCATTTTAATGATAAATATAAAATTTCGCTATCTCTATAAATCTCCATCCAGATTTTTGTTATTTAAACTTTTTTATTTTATTTCCCTCTAAACGATAATGAACATAGTAAAAGATCTTATACTTTAATTAGTTTAGTCATCTTTAACCCTCTGTTTGAGAGTGATAATGAAGTTTTTTCAACCTCGGACGATCGATTCAGTTCACAAAAGTTTTTCATCAGCCATCAGAGTAAATCGGGAGGAACTCACAGTGGACAGTCCAGAAGTCCAGTATCTCAGGATTTGCCGCTCATTTGAAAGAAAAATTCTTGTAAATATATCGTAGTTGAGGATCGAACCGCGGATGTCTGACATGATAATTAGTCGCTCTTCCGCCGCACCATAGTTCCGGGGGCTTTCGTTGGACTAGGTAGCAGACGAACCTAGAGTAACCGGTTTGACCCCACGGATGTTTTCCACCGGTCACCAGGGTAAATCGGGAAACGCTCGTGATGGACGATCTAAAAGCCCAGTGTCTCATAGTTCACTCCACATTTAGAGGAAAAATTTATACAAACATACCATAATTAGAAATAAAACCGCGGATGTCTGAGATTGCGATTAGTTATCCTACCACTGTACCATCTTTAACCCTCTATTTTGATGGGATGAGCGGAGGTTAATTAATGGAAAGGAAAGGAAAAGAAAGAGAGGAGAAGGAAGGGAAACTTCCTTACACCTCAAATCAGAGTATAATAAAATAAATCATTTGAGTAGTAAGGAAGGATAAAAATTTCTCTTTCCTTCCCTCACCCTCTTTCTTCACCTTCTTCTCAAACAATGATAAATATTACCTTCTCATTACTTATATTGCCCTCCTAACCTTCCAAATCGATCGCTATAGTATATTTATGTAATAATGCAATTTAAAAATATAGTAAAGTTGGGTGGTCAAAATCTGACCACCTAATAAATAAGAAAGAATATATTTGGGATTAGATACTTTTAATAATAATGATATTAAAAATTATAAAAAAATTTATAATAGTTTTATATATTTTTATAAGTTAAAATATTTATTTAATATAAAAATAAATAAGAAAGAATATAATTTAATATAAAAATAAATAAAAAATAATATAATTTAATTGAAAAATAATTAAGAAAATTTAAAATTAGAAAAGAATATTAAATTAAAATTTTTAAATTTTTTTAATCTTTTTGATTAATCAAATTTATATCATTTAGTATTATCCTTAAAAATAATCATCTATATATATACTTAATTCATATCTTTCACCTTCGAATTCAGTCCGTCACTTATCAGTCAAACGTTTGCGACCGAAAGGCATATAGGAGCCAATGAATGGAAGTCCTTGGTGACCAAGATAGTAAACAGTCACGTTCCAGCTGTTTCCTTTTATCTCCCCCAGTACATTTTGGCGCACGCCCAGCCTCCAATAAACACTGCTGTGCAGTCTTTTGGCGCATGCCCAGCCTCCCATAAACATTTAGAACCCGTGAGACAATGGATCTGGTCAATTCCATCCATTAATTAAAATTGTGTTTGATAAAAGATAATATAATCGAGTCTATAATTTAATTAAGTTTGTAATGTAATATAATGTAATCAAGATTTTATTATTATATTTGGTAACAAGTTATATGTAATTTTTAATAATCATAAGTTGTGTTTGGTGAAAGGTAATCCATCTTATAATATAATCAAAGAATGACGGCTGACGACCGACAATGACGACCGACGACCATGGTTGGCGACCGTCGTCGGTCGCCCTACTGTCGGTCGGCGACCGACGGCCGGCCGGCGACCATCGTCGTCTGACCGCCGACTTCACAAGCTGTAATGTAATCGGATTACATCATTTTAATTTTATAATCGAGATTACAAATCTTGAACTATTTTTATAATCGAGATTTATTATATTATAATTTTAAAATTATTTTAAATAAATGAATTTAACTTGTAATATAATATTGATTAGATGGATTATCCTTATGAAACACAGCCTAAGTAATTAAGTCTTTATTTTGTTATCTAATCCTCCGTCAATCTGACACTTTAATTTTATAAGATATAATATTTGCGTCATATACGTGGCACTTTAAAATTTTATAAGATATAATATTTGCGTCATTTATTCGTTGCGTCATATATGTGACGTCGCGCCAGTTTCATAAGGCAGTACCAACGCGGCACCACTTTACTTTGTTCACCGTGAAAACGGGAATTTTAAAATTTTAAAAATGAATATGAAAAACACGGAAATTTAAGGACAATATAAAATATATTAGTGAGGTAAAGCATTATTTCCCTATCAAATTTTATTTTGAAAATAATTTTTTTTTAAAAAATAGTTTTCTAAGTTCTCAAACCCTTTTAGGATTGATTAAATGTGAATGGATCTGCTATTAAAAATACTGTCTCCTCCCTTTTTGCTTATATATATTCACTGGCCCTATTCCCTCTTTCAAAATAGAAGAAGAAGAAGGAGAAGAAGAATGGACGGCGGGCAGGAAAGGAGGCCGACGGGGAATCCCTACCCCAAGAGGGGAGCCGTCAGGAAAACGGTCCTTAAGGAAACAAGGGAAACAGTGGCGGCGGCGGCGGCGGCGGCGGCGGTTGCGGCAGGGTCGGTGGCGGCGGTTGCGGTTGCGGCGGCGGCGCGCAGAGGAGGTGGCGGCGGCCCACAGTGACGGAAAGTTGAAATCCCAATTAGCGTTGGAGTAGGAGGTAGTGTGTGTCAGTGTGTTCTGCTATATATTCCGGCTGGGATGTATGACGTTGTGTGTGTTCTGATCAAATCCCGAGTGTTGTGTGTGTTTCTGCTAGCTGTTCCGGCAGGGCAGGAAGTTATCCTCTGATCTAATATTATGTAGTAGAAGAAATCAATGGATTTCGTTGTGTGTCCATGTTCTGATCTACATATGTATCGTGAGTGCGTATCTACTTACGTTGTGTGTCCATGTTCCGATCTACATATGTATCGTGAGTGCGTATCTACTTGGATTCTGAACCATAAAAACACCTCCTAAAACCAGTTGCATTATTCACCATGGAGAAGAAAGAAAAAGAAGAGAAGGTACAATTTACAAATAATTTCAATATTCACGGGAAAATAATGAAAGAAAGAAGAGAGAGGTGTGGGATCCGATGGATGAAGCACACTGCTTCGCCTTCAAGCTAATCCCCTCTCTCTCTCTCTCTCCTCTTCTCTCTCTCTCTCTCCCAAAAGCGGACCCACTCTTTACAAAGAGTGGCTTGTTACTCTTTACCAAAGTTGCTCTCACAGACTGACTCGGTGGGTAAGGTGTCTACATCTTGAAATAGAGATTTCAGTATCGAGAGTTGTCAGTTGTACATGGGGTTAAAATCCTAATTTACTGGCTTAAATTCTCTCAGCCTCGACGCGTTCTGCTAGTCACACACGGGATAAAAATCTGCTTTACTGGCTTAAATCCTCTCGGCCCCAGGTTCCTTACCCTACCAATAAAAATCATGATTTACCTCTTCTGGATACTTATGGGGTCGAGACCAGGGAGCTGCTAAGTTGACGATTTCACCTTTTACATCTCTTTACCAAAGTCATGTGCTGGGGCTCCCCTCTTCTTGTAGAGAAAGAGAAAAATGATTGTTATAACCGTGTAGTTAAGATTTTAAAGATATGCATATCATTATAATTTTATCATTATTTTATTTTCACTCTATAATAATATAAAATTATTGACTTTAGATCTAAATGGTCGTGTTTTTCTAAAAGATTTCATATGCATGGAAATATTTTCATTTTTTTAAATTCACAATATTTTTTATATATATTATTAATATCGAATTTTAATTATAACCTCAATAATTCTCTTCTCAAACGAAAAATTATTATTACTCTCATAGTTCGAGCCTCCTCTAAGCATCTAATCCCTCATAACTTGCTTCGGGCCTCTTCGCGAATATCCTGCTACTCTTTGACCTATTTCGAGTCTCACTGCGAACATCTAACCTACTCCGGGCCTCCCCGTAAAATTCGATTACTCTCGATTTCTTCCGCGCCTTTGGACCTCTCCACAATCATCTGCTTTGCTTCTAGCCTCTGACGCTCTCCACGATCGACATTTGCATCTAGTCACATTTGACCTGCTCTGGATCTCCCCACGAGCATCCAGTCATTTTTGACCTACTCCGAGTCTCCCTATAAGTATTCAATCACTCTTGACCTACATCGAGCCTCCCCGCAAGTATTCGATCATTCTTAAACTGCTCTGAGCCGATCATGTGAGGCTTCTTCAGCGATTTCTATGTCGTGGTTGGTTTATTGAAAAAAATTAACCTATTGTATCCGTAGAAGAATTATATTTTCTTGAGTTTTAACCGTTAGATCGCCTTGAAACTTTGAAGGAACGTTCGTCGAACCCAGGCTACATTTTGAATGGTAGAGATCAGATTTTGACTTCTTTAAATCCACCATACGACTGAAAAATATGACTATTGTGAGAATCTGGTAATTTCCAAGGGGTAAAACATAAAATTTTCGGAAGTAAGGGCGTCTGTGAGGATTTCAGAAATTAAAGGGGTGAGATGCAAATATGCCTTGGTATATTTAATTCCTTTTTCCCCTCGTTTCCGCAGAAACCATCACCGCCCAAACTTTCTCTCTCTCTCTCGTGTCTTCATCTTCTTCGTCGAGATCGCCGGGGTGTGAGGGAGCTTTCTCGTCTCCGGGCCCTTGCAAGCGCACGACAGGCTAAGATCGGCTTCTCCTTCCGGCGAATCGAAGGTGAGTGGTTGTGGGTTTGCGTCGTCGAATGGTTTCCGATCGTGGGCGAGTTCTGATTTGGGCGAACCTTTGATTTGTGGATCTAGGGCACGGGTTGTGCTCAGGGTTCATCCTCTTCCCTTCTGAATCAGGCAACACATTCCTCTTAGGCGATTCCTTCTTTCACGATCTCTATCGCAAGCCAGCAAGATCGTCGGGTTTTCTTTTCTTGCGATCGCGGCTGTTCGGGCGAGTTTAGCAGAGCTTCGAGACTACCTGTGATTGAGGTAAGGGTGAGTTCATTCGGTATGAATCTTGATCCTTCTATTGATCTGGTTTGGGATCGCGTGTGTCTGGGATTGTTTCTTTGGCTTCCTTCTTGATTATGATCTGGGCTTCTCGTGACTGATCCAGGAAATAGCTGGAATTTTGATCCACTGCCTATCTAAGAAAGATGAAGGAAGCCAGAGACGGAGCTAGTCATCCGTGAGTTTGATCGGATCAAGACAGAGTGTTCTTCCCTCTCGCGTGTGTGGTTCTGATCAGGTGAGTTTGAATTGGATGAATTGATCTATGTGGGTTGGATGAATTGATTCTGTGTTATGCTTGGACGATGGTTGTGAATTAGATTTGGTGTAGATCGAGTTGAATCCAGTTCTTCGGTTGTTCTTCTGTTTGGATTTCCACCTTGAATCCTGCAGTTTCTTGGTCAGTTTGGTTTTGATCGGTTTCTGGGATGTGAAGTGCATCTGTTTGTTTGCCTCTGATCGGAATTGGTGGAGTTAATTCTGTTCGATTGTGTGTAGGATTAATTGGGAAATTAATTTGGATTAATCATTCTCAAGTAACCCTAATTATTTAGATGGTGTGTTGGTTAAGGAGTTAGGGTTTAATTGAGATTAATTAATTATAATTAATCCTAATTAATCAAATGAGTGTTTAATTATGATTAATTGATTAGAATTAATCCTAATTAAATTAGAAGTTATATTTGGCTAAGTGATTGTGTATTTGATGCAGGATATTGAGTGTCGCGGCTATCTTCGTCGCGGCTATTATTTTTGGACGGGGGGTTCTCGACGCCTGGACTTCTTCATATCGAGGCGGGTACCTCTTTTTATGCATAGTTAGACATAGTTAGCAGTAGGGATATCTGATATTTGTATCTCTGTGCTCTTGCTTCGGTAGTTATATCCGTTAGCTTTACTGCTTACTATTTCTGTATGGATTGATGATGCACAGTTTACCTTATACCTTACGCTAGGATTTAGGTATTGGTGCATACCGGTTATCTGGACTATTGCATATCATGTAGATGACAGCAGGGATAGATAGTGGATGATGCATGGGATAGTGACATGCATTATTGTTGCACGTAGCATAGGGGACGACCTTTGACTCCCTGGAGGTTGAGATGGGCCGTCGTACTTGCTACTCGTGTAGGGGCATATGTAGGCGACCTTTGACTCCCCTAGTGGTTGAGATGGGCCGTCAGACCTGCCACATGACCTGTCGTGCAGTCCCGTTGGCGGACCCGGGCGCTGCAGCAGGTCCCCTACCTATCCGATGATAGCGAGGGACATTTATAGCGTTACTCCACCCGATGGCGGGGTACGTTTATGGTCTCCGACCCTACCCATTCGGTCTCGCGTGTACCGCATCATAAACCGTCTGTTCGTGCAGGGAAGACCAGGTCAGAGCCCTACCCACTCGGTTCGCGTGTACCGCGACCTACACCGACTGGCGTCAGGGGTGACCCATGTTGCATCATGAGCATGCTCTGCATCTCTGCACTTGTTTGTGTTTGTTGCACTTGATTGCTGCACTTGGTTGACATGCATACTACCGGGTTTGGATCGACGCAGGTAGGTATGTAGTTCCTTTACTGCTTATGGTTCAGTTTTGCATTTCCTTCTTACTGCTTTTATATTTATTATTATGGTAGATGGTGCCTTACTGCTATTATTTCTTCCTGTGCATATCAGACTGTATTCGCTGAGTTCTTAGGACTCACCCCGTTAGCTATGTTTTTTTCTCTTTTCAGGATGATTGTCTGGATTGCCCAGCAGCTTGTCCCAGTTCATGTGTCTCTGAGATGATTTCCGCGATTGTTCCGTGTTTTAGTTGTGGTACATGTTGGTACCCTTTTCTTTTATTCGTTTTGTTTCTTTTCACTTCCGCTGTCATATGTGTGCTCTGTTGTGACGTCCATTTTACGACAATATAGTTATACTTTTGTGTGCCATGGAGGCCTCGATTCCGTTTTTGGTTTTGTCGTAAGTCGTACCGGTACGCAGCTTTATCGTCATTTCCGTTTTCTCTTTATACCGTCGCTTGTTCCAGCCCTATAGGTTGTGGTACGAGCCGACTGAAATAGTCGTGGTGGTTAGTTTTTGGACTGTTCGCCGGGACGAGGGAGTAGCTGTCCTATCGATATCGGACGAGCGGCTCCTCGGGGCGTGACAACTATTTATTCTGTCTTCTCAATAATGGTTCCTTAAATTTGGAGCATCCAACATGGCAGCAGTAGTTCCTCCTATATATTTTGAAGTGACTCAATCATCCAATGTCACAATTGCATCGTTTGCCGGACACTTTCAAAAAAATTTTTGCATCTCTCCATATGTCATGTCTGCTTCTTCTCACAAAGGTTTGCCCTCTAACTGTACCTCAGGTATACCTTCCACTATCTGAAACCTTGATTCTGGAGCTTCGCATCATATGTCGCCTAATGTCAGTTCTTTTAAATTTATAAATTCTTTTCTGTTTATATCGGTCATATGGTTCTCCTATTCTATTAGCTAACGTTAATTCTATTTCTACGTCTAATTTATGTCAATCTGATGTTTATCATATTCCTAATCTTACTTTGAATATTGTTTCAGTCAGTCAATTATGTGATTCTAATTTCTTAGTTTCTTTTACTTCATCTTCTTATTATGTGCAGGTTCCGTGATCTCAGAAGCAGATTGGGATATATCATAGACATGGGAACTATATGTAACAGAACAATTGAAAGTTCTAAATGTTACAACTTTCAGTGTTGTGTCATCCTTTCAGTTAAACTCTACTTTTTCAAATTTTTATTTGTGACATTCTCGTCTTAAACATGTTTTTTTCTTCTCGTTTGAAATACTTAGCTTCTAAAGAACATTTTGAAAAATTACAAACTCATGATATTTTAGATTGTTGAGATTATAAATTGGTGAAATTCTCCACCTTACCATACTATAGAAGTATCCATGTTTCTCTTGCACCATTTGAGTTGGTTCATTCTGATGTGTGGGGTTCATCTTCGATTTGTATACTTGGTGGATCCTGTTATTATGTTTTCTTTATTGATAGTTGTACTTGTTATACTTGGGTCTATCTTATGAAACATTATTCTAATTTCCTTGGTATCTATCATATATTTTATATAATGGTAAAAATTCAACATAATGTTGTTATTACATGTTTTCAATCTGATTTGGGTGGTTAATATACATCTATTTTTTTGAACTACTTGCCTTAAATAGTACGCTTCATTAAAGTTTTTTCGTATTGATACTCTTGAACAAAACGATGTTCCTGAAAGAAAACATAGAGATATTGTTGAAACTACACATTTTATCTTGTTATATAGGTATGCTCCTAGCGAGTTCTTGGGGGAAACTATTCTTACTGTAGTCCATTATACCAATAGAATTACATCTTCTATTACATTTGGTTTATCTTATTTTGAAAAACTATATGGTTATATGATTATATTCCTGGTTATTTTATCTTAAGGGTTTTTAGATCTATATTTATTATCCTCCGTCCTCATGTTGAACATAGTAAGCTTAGTTCTTGATCCGCTATTTGTATTTTTCATGGCTATGGGGAGGGTCAAAAAGGATATAGATGTTATGTCACGCCCCGAGACCCAGGAGCCGCTGTTCCAATATAAAATCGGACAGCACCTCCCCTGTCCGGCGGACAATTTACATATACACACAACAACTATAACAATACCACGCAGTTTATATTTGGCCTCAGGCCTCAAAACTAATACATAAACTGACCATAACACAAAATAAATCATACCTAACTGCGGACCGGTCCGACTTACGACGAAACAACCAATACAAAAACCCCTTAGGGCACACGACAACACTCCCAAGACATATACAAGTCCGATAAGTAAATATACAAATAGACACTACTAAGTACAAAACGAAACTATGCCGTCGCGATGGGTAGGGACTGGCTGCTGGGCTCTTCTGGCGACTCCAAGTATCTCAACCTGAAATAAAAACATATGACAACGGGGTGAGTCCATAACTTAGCGAATACCCAGCAGATATGCATAGTATGTTATAATAACAATAAGCATCTACGTTAATACAGTCTCATATCAACAATATGGAAAAACCAGTACTGGAAATACTGAGGTAGATACATACCAGAATCCAGCTAACCTGAAAAGAGGACAATGAGTACTATGGAAATATCATTAGTCATATAATCTCAAATAACAAGTCTCCAGAATATGCATGTCAAACAAGTGCAAGAATCAAGTGCAGCAAATAATGCACGATGCAAAGTATGCACATGGTGCAATAACATGTGTCACCCCTGACACCAGACAGATCATCGTACACTTGTCATAGGGACGTCTGAACAGGTAGGGCTATGACAAACTGTACGCACCCTGCCATCACTGCTCCTGAGTGACCGGGTAGACAGGATGCTGGCGGGGGACCACCCCCCTACCCCAAGCAATGGGGGAGCTCCGCTCTCATCTCCTCGTGGCTCAGTACGAGAAGGGATCCCTGCTTGCTACCACGCCCGTGCTCACCCTCCTCATAGTGGCCGAACGGAGCAATACAGGGCAAATGCACACATCTACGGTATCCACTAACCCATGAGTGGCCGTGTGTGCATGTCATGTACCGGAAGACGATTAGGCTCAACCACAAGGGAGTCGCTGATCGCCGGCATGCAACAGTGCAAGGATGATGTATGATATGCACACATACATCCCTCATGTCAAATACAAGAGATACATCCCGATATCTAAGCATACATATAGATATGGCAATACCTGAGACTGTATGAAACTAACAGCATAATAACTCAGGGATAACTAACAAGTATCCAGGACATGCATAATAACTCAGGGATAACTAACAAGTATCCAGGACAGGCATAATAACTCAGGGATAACTAACAAGTATCCAGGACATGCATAATAACTCAGGGATAACTAACAAGTATCCAGAACAGGCATAATAACTCAGGGATAACTAACAAGTATCCAGGACATGCATAATAACTCAGGGATAACTAACAAGTATCCAGGACAGGCATAATAACTCAGGGATAACTAACAATTATCCAGGACAGGCATAATAACTCAGGGATAACTAACAAGTATCCAGGACATGCATAATAACTCAGGGATAACTAACAAGTATCCAGAACAGGCATAATAACTCAGGGATAACTAACAAGTATCCAGGACATGCATAATAACTCAGGGATAACTAACAAGTATCCAGGACAGACATAATAACTCAGGGATAACTAACAAGTATCCAGGACATGCATAATAACACAGGGATAACTAACAAGTATCCAGGACATGCATAATAACTCAGGGATAACGTATAATCTTACTGCTATCTATAACCAACCATGCATAGCAATATGACAATATCTAAAAGATAAGTCAAAGGGTACCCGCCTCAAAGTAGGAGTAGTCCGTGTCAAATAAGAACCTCCCGTCCAAAAGTCCAAAAGCGATCAATGTCCTGTATCAAAGGGTATAATTTTAGCTACCATAACAAATGATAACTAACTACACATACTTATACCCCTAATAAAACTATTCTAAAGTAATGATCACTAATTAACTGTAATCAGTAATTAGTTCCCACTTAGTCCAACTCCTGGTTCATTTTATGTTTAACCCCATGCTTAACCCAAGTCATCACCTCTCCACCATAGTAGAATATAATCCTTAGCAACCCTTAATCAAATCATGATCATGCTAGAATAGGTATCCAAACTTCAAAGTATACACGGCAAACTCTATCCAGATTTAACTTCACGATCCAAATAAAACTTGACTCACAAAACTACTTCACCTATTCCAAACTGATCCAACAAGGCATCGGTTCAATAACTCCAAGCTACCATCCAAAATTAACATGACACTCTACTATTTTATAGTATGGTCCAAATAGGAGATCGCTGACAACATATAGGGTTATAACAATGATCCATTCCTTCAACAATAAAACATTAGCCTACTTAATCAAATCACCATCTGCTCATTATAACCAAATCCAGATAGCAACTAAGATGGAAGACTAAATCCCAAAAGAAATCCAAATCAACAAAACTAGGATACATTCCCCATCAAGGTTAGTAAACAAGGGACCAATGGCAAGGATTCCAATCCAAATCAATACAAAGAGATCATAAATTTACCCCTCACAATTCCAGCCACACAAACCCAAGCACTGGTCTAAACTGGTCAACACTAAGCAAAGCCTAAATCAAATCAATCTAATTACTTTATTAACAGGCCACCCATATAACTCCAAACCAATCCAAGTCTCACGGTAAATCAAATGTCAAAACCAATCAATATACCAACAACTCAGTTTGAAACTATCTTCCAATAGAACTCTAAATCCAGAATTGGACTAATAAGGAAAGATCAAATCCCAAATGTAATCCAACAAACACTTACGATATGGAAACCAAAATCCATGAACCAAGGCCCATCCATACCCTAAACAAGATTTAAATCTGGACAGAACATCCAAAATCAACCAGAACTCGAATTCCTCCCAACCACATCAAGACATGTAGAGAAACCGACTCACGGTGGAATTGGAGGATCCATGGAAATCAACTAACAAAATCCAAGATGGCAATTCATTTTCTGACCCACACCGAATCCATTACCCAACAATGAAATCCCAATGGAGATCAGCTTATCACACTAGAACCTAATCCATTCCATGAATTCACTGGAAAAAAAAACAGGTCTTACCTGGTGGCCCGCACGCAAGCCTTCTCCCCTTCTTTGTTCTGATCTGGCCATGGTGGTTCTCCCTGATGAAAAGGAAGGCAGTAAGCGAGCTGATGACATGATCGGGTGATAGAGCTTGCGCCGCCGTAATTGGCGAGGCAGCGCCGCCAGGCGAATCGAGCAGCCGGCGTCTGAGAGGTGGGAGAAGCAGCGATCGGCAGGGAGGAGGGCGTCGGGCCTTGCGGCTAGGTCTTGCGAGAAGAGAGGGAGAGGGAAAAGTCGGCGTTGGGGCTGCGGGCGCAGGGAGAGGAAGGGAGAAGAGATAGTTTCGATCGATTCAAACCTAGGTTAGGCTTTAATCACAAATATATATATATATATATATATATATATATATATATATATATATATATATATATATATATATATATAACTCGAATAACCTAATTATATTATTTTATTTATCCGAGTTATCCTCGTAAATTCCACCAAGGGTTCAGAAAATTTTTTGAAAATTTTCCGTAATATTTTACAAGGTTATTTCTTGATTTGAACTGTAGAATTACTTGCCGTATTTTACATGTTATGATCCAGTTAATCAAAAATTTTATGTCTCACGTCATGTTGTTTTTCTTGAACACATTCCGATATATTTCATTTTCTCTGACACTCCTAATCTTCGAAAATCTGATCTCACTTATCTTAATCATTTTTGCACTAACTCTGATGATATGTCATCTCATGTCTCCCCATAATTAGACCAGCCTAGCACCTCTCTTCTAATGATGCTACTTGCAGGATTGACATTCATACAAAGTCTGATCATTAGTTTCCCAATAGTCCCTTTACTCCTACTGCTTCTCATAATGCTCCTGTGATAGCAGATCCTCCACCTTATTACTCTCAATGATCATGTAAGTCCACTCAATTGCCTGATTTTGTGTATTCAACTTATTCTAGTTTTTTTCTTTTTATTTGGTTATATTCACTAATTGTCTGAGCCCTCTTCCTATGTGAGATTACACTTGATCCTCTTTGGCAGCAGGGGCGGAAGAACTTTCTGCTTTATATCAAACAGGTACTTAGGATCTTGTTCCTCTTCCTTTAGGTAAGTGTACAATTGGTGATGGGTGTATAAGATTAAAACTAAATCTGATAGCTCAGTTGAGCGATATAAAGCCCGTTTGATTGCTAAAGGATTTTTCCAACAATATGGTATGGATAATGAGGAAAACATTGCTCCAGTTTTCAAGCTTGTTAATATCCGTACTCACATTGTAGTTGCATTAGTTCGTCATTGGTTTATTTCTCAGATGGATGTTAAAAATACTTTTTTAAATAAAGATTTTTAAGAAGAAGTTTACATGATGTCTCCACCAGGTGTGACTCACAATCCTGGTGAAGTTTGCAAACTAAAAAAAAGGCTCTTTATGGCCTTAAACAAGCTCCTTGAGCTTGGTTTAACAAGTTCTCTATCATTATTAGATCTCTTGGCTTTCTTCCTAGCCAACATGACTCTACTCTTTTTATTCGTTGTACTTCTTCGGTCGCACGTTACTCTATATTTATGACATGATTATTACAGAGGATGATAAAGTGGAATAGAAGAATTAAAATTGCATTTGACTCATGAGTTTGAAATGCAAGATTTGGGTCCTCTGCGTTATTTTTGGGACTTGAAATAGCTTATTCTCGTCATGGCTATCTTCTATCACAATCCAAATATATTGGTGACATTCTAAAGCAAGCTCAACTATCTGACACTCACGTTGTGGATACTCCACTTGAGAATAATGCTCGGTAATCCTCTACTGACGGTGTTTCCTTGTCAGATCCTTCTTTATATCGTACTCTAGTTGGTAGTCTAGTGTATTTTACCATCACTAGACCTGACATTGCTTATACTGTGCATATTATCAACCAGTTTGTTGCTTTTTCTACTTTAATACATTCGGGAGTTGTGCTTCGCATCCTTCGATATCTTCAAGGTACCTAGTTTCATAGTTCTCTTTATCTTTCCACTTCTACCTTAGAGTTACATGTCTATTCAGATGCAGATTGGGATGATGATTCTACAAATTGTCAGTCTACCAAAAGATTTTATGTTTTTTTGAGAGATTCTCTTATATCTTGGAAAAGAAAAAAAGTAAAATATTATCACTCGTTCTTTTACCGGAGTAGAATATCGTGCTATGATCTCTACTACTAAAATTGTTTGGTTGTGTTGGTTACTTACTGATATGAGTATTTTTCTCTTAAACTCTACCCCTATGCATTGTGACAACTCTAGTGCTATTTAAATTGCTCACAATTCTATCTTTCATAAATGCACCAAGCATATTGAGATTGATTATTATCTCACTCACCATCACTATCCGGATGACACCATCACGTTTTTATTTTTTGGTTAACAAACTCTCGATATTTTCTGTTAAATTAAAGTATCATGAGTATGAGGGGATGTTAGTTTATGATAAATTTTTTTTATTTATATAAGGGTAGAATTAGTCTTTTAATTTTTTATTATATGTCTACTTATATCTTCTTTTCCTTTGTAAACTCTAAATTTTATAAATATAATTATTTAGCCGTTGTTTGTTCTCTTCTTTATCTTGTCTCTTTCTCTTTGCATCATCTTTTAGATAATATTTGTATTATTTTCAATAATAATATCAACATCCAAAAATATATTTTTCTCTGCTTTTTTATCTATTTGTTATCCTTCTTTTAGCCTTTAAAATTTGACTTGAATATGGGAGGAGTCTCGTTGAATCCCGTCTCGATACCCTTCTAATCTTTTACTTGCGAGCATAGGATATCATCCGTCTCTTACTTACCATTAAGTCATCGTTCTGTAAGTATCACTTACCTATCTTTATTTCTTGTTTGTTGTCTATTCATCTTGATCCTGACCAAATCTTAATATATATTGAGATATTGAGATGAGAAACACATGAGCGAAGAAAAGACCCGAAGGAATGGATCCTACGATATGTCTAGAATCTACCGCCTAGAATAGAATCTACCACCGATACCTTCAAGAGGGAGGGTCTGAATCAACTAATGTCGATTAATGTAGAAGAGATTCGTTGGACCCGTGCAGGCCAGCTAGAGGGGGTGAATAGCCCTGCAATTGAAAACTTAGATGATATCCGATCATCCAAAGTTGACCAACCCTCTGACGTCTCTTTGGGTGATTTTCGATTTTCCAAAATTGAGCTCATCCGAATTCAACTTTTAACCTTTTCCTCGAGCAGTCTTCCTCCCTGGCTTCTCGTCCCTCGGACGTTGCACATATCCTTCTCGTCCACCGGTGTACTCTTTCTCTGAATTTGCATCAGTCGGATGCACCGAGTCCATCAGCTCCCTTACCGTATCATCATTCACGTCTGATGCATCTTCGGCTCGACTTCTTATACTCCTATGCTCCTGTCCTCTTAAACATAGAGATCAAATCAACATGATCTAACTTGACTCGATTGATTATATCCAAACTATTCCGGAGTATTTACAGAGATCTTATGACAAATCAGCTGATGTCGGTCGGGCTTGAGTCGGCTGATGATATGGATCTTAACATTTGTACCTGGCTCTAAGCATCTATCATGTGTTAAAAGGTTGTTACTAGTTTTTGTATATCAAACATTTTTCTAAAAAAAAAAGATTGTTATTTGATAAGGGAGAATTTGGAGATTATTATTTTTATTTTTATAATTTATTTTTTTTGAAAATTTTGATTTTTTTTTAAAATTTAGATATTTTTGATAATTTTTATTTTTTATATATTTTTTAGATTTTGAATCCGTTAAAAATTTTAAAATCTATGAGTCAATATTTAATAATTTTCCATTTCTTTATACTAGAATTTAATTTTAAATATTATATATAACTGTTTGAGAAATAATCATCCATTATGAAATAATTTTTTTTTCAAAAAAATACTGAGAATGATAATTTTATTTTCTTACATTCCCTTAAGATTATTATTATTATTATTATTATTATTATTATTATTAATTTATATTTTTTGTTAATTTCATATTTTTAGTATTTCAAATATTTTTGATAATTTCTATCCATATATATATATATATATATATATATATATATATATATATTAATTTTGAGTTCATTTTAAAGTGATAAGAATTATGAGTCTTTAATAAGCTTTTAATTTTCTTTTAGAATTTCTTTATTTTCTTTATAAAATAAGAATTAGAGTTATGTGAGAGTTTCTTTTTTTTTTATCTGTAGTAATTTCTATCTTTCATATATATATATTTTTAGAAATAGAGAGTATGTTAATAATTTTTTATTTTTTTAATTTGTTTACTTTCCTTATAAAGAAAATTTGTTTACTTCTTTATAATAGAAATTAGAGCTTATAGGTTAAGAATTGTTTCCTTTTGGGGGTTTTAGGGTCTAGAGCATAATGTATTTAGCTATTTGAGAAATAATATTTAATTATTGAATTATTTTTAAAAAAATTGAAGGACGATAATTTCTTTTTTTTAATATTTTTTTTAATTTCCTTCTAATTTATAGTTCGTAAGATATTCGCTATGGTATTTAGCTTTATTATTTAAGATAAGTTTGAGATTATATCTCCCAGTCTTGTAATGACCTAGTGAATCACCAGCTATAGGTAACATTGCTAAGGGCATCTCCAATGGTTAAATCTTTAAATGAGATTTTTTACTCAATAATATATCACATCAAAAATATAAAAATTTACTATTCTCTCTACAATTAAAAAATGTTTACATTATCAATCATTTTTTACTCGATAATATATCATATCAAAAATATAAAAATTTACTATTCTCTCTACAATTAAAAAATGTTTACATTATCAATCATATACCTCCCTGTATTATAAAATATAAATCATAATATAACACTACTTTATCAAAAATTACGAACTTCATCTTAAAAAAAAAATAATAATAAGTCTAACTTTTCACTACCGTTTTTTAACTACGTATCTCAAACTTCACTTTTACAATAATTCAAGTTTTTTTATTGAATTTTTTATTTTAAAAACCTCTCACAAATGTTATATCGAAGGAGTCATAACATTTGTACTCAGAGCATTAAGCCTCTAGCAAATATTGCAAGGTTGTGCATGGGTCTAAGGCTTAAGTATCATCCGCCGTACATATCAAATATTTATTTAGGTTTCGGCTCGTTCCCAACTATGATATATTTTACAATAATTTTTTCTTCCAGGAGATGTTGAACTTCTAAATCATCCGCCGTAAACATTTTCCGATTTATCCTGATAGTATATGAGAAACTTTCATAGAATCAGATCGATCATCCCAGATTCATCTGTTACTTCATTATTATTTTTTTCATATCAAATATTTATTTATTTTTTAAAATATCACTGAGGTCAACTAATCCAACTGACTACCTTGGATCACAAAACCGATTTTCTCAAGTAATTTGTGAATTTCTTTGTATATTTAACCCTTTTTAAATTAAAAATGGGCTAAATATTTAGATGCCCATTAATTATCCGAGTAAATGTTCATTTATATCATTTGCTTCCATTTCTACTGGAAACGTCGAAAAGCAAGGAACCACGAAAATTCATTATTATTATTATTTTTAAGGAGATTTTTTCAACCTCAAACATTAGATCCGATCCAATAAAAAATTTTCATTAACCTTTAAGATAAATCAGAAAATACTTGTGACGGATGGTTAAAAATTCAATGTCTCAAGGTTCACGTCTTATTTAAAAGAAAAATTCTTATATATAAAATATATCATAGTGATCCAACTATGAATATTTAAGATGAGAACTAATTATCCTATGCTACAACATTATTTGTTGCTTTTCCCCTTGAACCAAAATGCCAAGAAACATGAACGAAATCTACAGCCAACAAGAATAAAAAATCGAAAGAAATCTGGAGAACTGAATCCAAGCTCGAGAACAAAACCAATTAAGATCACAATTTCTATTCACAAATCATCCCCAATCACACCGCCCTGGCTGCTACTCTGTTTCCAGCTTCCAGTAGCAAGAAGGAAGATCAAAACCAACTCCAAAAAATATACACATACACAGGAATCCACTCTCCCCCGAATTCTCCACGACTCATCTATCGTCGCAGTCGTTGTCGAAGCCGGAAGTATACCCGCTCTTGGTCGCCGGAGAGGCCTCGTCGTCGGAGGTGAAGCCGTCATCGCTTCTTTTCTCGAAGGCCACGGGGATGACTGCCTTCGCGATGCCCCGAAAGATCCCCGCTTTGACCTGGCCTCGCTTCGGCAGCGGCCTCCTTCTCCCCTGTTTCTTGCTCTGCTCCATTTCTTGAGACTTGAGAAGAGTTGGAGGCTTATTTATGCAGGTAGTTGCTTGTTTGGCAAGGCTGTCTTAAGAAAACAGAGGAAGGAAGACGTGGAAAAATTCATAGGAATCAAGTTATGTTTAGTCAACTCGAGGAACTTGATTTGATTTGAATTGAATTGAGTAAGGTTGACTCGTTAGGTTCACACTTGGTACTCGAACTGGTTATCGAAGGAAATGTTCTTGGGAGTTTTTTTTGTATGAGTGGATAAAGATGAATGATGATTCTCATCTACTTGTAGAACTTGAATTGAATGGAGTAAGATTGACTTGCTAAGTAGAGGTAGATGACTCGTCTTGTTTAGATCTAGATAACTACATAAATTTCGAGAGCTTATTGAAGATAATGATGCTCTTGAGAGTTTTCTTGTGGATTTCTTTTGTGCCACAACTTTGATGAGAGGATGGATAATGATGAATGGTATTGTAAGTTCCTTAGCAAAAATGGAATTTAGCATTATAATTATTTTAAAAAAAATATGCGTACTTTGATTAGAATTTCAGTTGCATTTGATTGATGTGTTCCAAAAATTAAAAAAAATTGATCAGATGGGAGATGAATATAGGATGATCGATCTAATCCCATAAAAATTTTTCATCGATCATCAGAATAAATTGAAAAACGCTCGCGGTGGTTAATATAAAAGTTCAGTGTTTCAGGATTCACGTCTCATTTAAAAAATTTTATAAATATATCATAATTAAGAATTGAATTCTTAAATAGTGATTCATCCGATCACTCTGCATAATCAAAGGATATTGATTGATGTGTTCAGGGAGGAGAAACAGGTACACGTGTAGATTATAAAGATAAATCTAGAGCAATTCTTGACTTTGGTAAATAAACATGGCAGCCTGGCGAGAATTTAATGATAGATTTGTCGTCATTGGGAAAACTTTGACAAGGTCCAGTCAACAACAGCTTAAAATAAGTTTGAAAAAAATATTATTTTTTACGCCCTAACTAAAAACGTGAGAGAATAAAGACAGAAGAGCAGTCCACACTCTGCGAGAATATAATGATTTTAATTTTATCGAAGAAAAGAGACTTTGAAAACTTGAGCATTTGAGTAAGATTTTTCAAAAAAATAATTAATCCTTCTTAATTCTCAAACTTCCTCTTAAATAAAGAAAAAAACTGTTTATACATAATTTAGATTCGTTATCAATTGACTAATTCAGATATCAATCAATTGATCCTATTAATTGGACAATGAGGGTGATCAAAAGTCGATAAAAGGGAGAGATGAATTGCTCTAAAAAAAATTTAATATTTTATTTCGACTTAACAAAGATATTAATTAGATCACTAAGGTAACATAAGTAAATAAAACAAATAATAAAAAAAATAATCAAATTTATTCAAGTTAGATATGAAAAAATTGTTAATCCAAAACCGAATATTATTCGATTCTTCTTAATAAAATTTAT
Source organism: Boesenbergia rotunda (assembly GCA_024364735.1). Lineage (NCBI taxonomy): Eukaryota > Viridiplantae > Streptophyta > Magnoliopsida > Zingiberales > Zingiberaceae > Boesenbergia > Boesenbergia rotunda. The sequence goes on along the minus strand of JAGFNQ010008377.1, from coordinate 367,682 downwards.
TGAAAATACTTTTTATACGTGAATTTTTTTTTAAAAAAATATACAATACTAATTTACTAATTCTTGAAATTTGAATTCTGTCCGCCATTCAATTTAATCATTCCCTTCGGTCGTATAGGGAGCAAGGTGTTGACAAGATGGCAGAAATGTGATATGCATCAGCTGACAGGGTGGCAGTTGGTATGGACCAGCAGTCAACTCAGCAATAGACTTCCTGTGTAGATCTATTTACCAACACGGCAGTAGTAAGTGACTATTCCCAGACACATGACAGAGCGTAAGGCACGCGCCTCCACCTCACCATCTGATCAGTAGACGTGGAGGTAAAGGTGCAGCTGATATGGAGTCTCAGCTCAAGTCTATATAAGCAAAGAGATTGTTGGCTGAAGCCAAGGTTCTCTCTTCCTTATTCTCACAAATTCAAATTCTTTAGGGGGCGTTTGATTTACATTTTCTAATCTGTTTTCTATTTTCATTTTCTGTAGAAAATATGATTTTCTAAAAAATATGTTTGATTTGCATTTTCCAACTTTATTTTCCAGAAAAAAACATAGTATTTCTGAAAAACTGGAGAATAAAAAAAAATCATTTTCCAGAAAATTAGAAAATACGATTTTCTAAAAAATAAAAATAAAAAATGAAACAAACCAAACGCCCCCTTAATATTCTCTAATCAAAGCAGTAGTTAACCAGCTCACCACTGTCCTTCTTTTCTTCTTCTTCTCTTCTTCTTCCTTGCTGCACCAAAAAGTCCTTCCTCAAGAGAAGACACCGACTTTCACAGCTTGTTACAACTCTTCCACACTTTCTTTTCCACCATAGGCACTTCCTTTAGAGTAGATAAATGGATCACGTTGTGTTCTCATCTAAACATCATGCGTGCATACATATGATGACAATGATCCGAAGTACATACGTTAACCAGACAAAACCACAATCATTGAAAACAAATTATATAATGAACTATCTAAGACGAAATTTTTGAACGAACAATGGCAGGCATCCAACTGTAATACAAAGATAGAACGTAGATGGTCATTACACATGATGTTGCCGTCAAAAAGTTTGGAAGTCTGACAACGAAATACTTGCCAGATTCCTATCCTTCTCTATGCAAAAAAATGGCACTTAGTTTCCGAACAACAAAACACCACTCCTAAAACACAGTTGCATTATCCATCGAAACACCAAACTCTGTCCAAACACCTAGAAATGGCAACGAGTTTAATTGGAGTGAAGTGGAGTGGCTTGGATGATGAGCGAAGTTAATGAAAAAGTTAAGAGGTCCAACACGCTCGTGACTCCCACTGTCGCCTGACACAACACGACGAGACATCCAGCTCAAATGTCCCACCCACTTCAATCGGATTTATCACAACCAACTGCAACTGTTGTTGGTCGGGTATGTGATTATGCTCCGGATTTACCTAGCTAGACAAACCAGTAGAGTGCATACTACTAGAAAATACGACATGCATGATGGTATTCATACACCAGCAGTTCAATTTTTTATGATAACTCAAAGAAGATTCCTAGTTACACGAGTCCTTCTACGTATATAGAATATAATCACTTCTTATGAAAATCTACAAAAGTGTGCAATGCATCACCAAATGAGTGTGTATAGATGTTCTCATAAAATGCAATTGCATATATGAATTAAAGAGCTAGTAAATTAATTAAGCCAATACTATCAAATAGCATAAAATAGACAGTATTTGTATTAAAATAATTAAACAATAACACAAATACTAGAACAATTTAATTAATCGAAGCATGATATGAAAACAACTACTTACAAACTTGTATGCGTTTGAGTTTCTGTCAGCCATTTTGAAAGTGAGATCCCTTTTTTGCATTTCCAATAAATTAACAATAATTATATTGTCAACAAGGATGATTTAAGGAGGATTCATTAAGATCAAATCAAAAATAATATTCAACTTGGTAAACCCCTTCAACCAAACTCCTTTAATAAGAAAAGCTTGTCGAGTTTAAGTTTTATCTAATAATTATTAATAAAGTATAAATAAATAAATATAGTAAAGTAGTCTAAGATAATATCGGCAGCATAAAACAATAAATATACTATTAAACAGGTATGTCTCTATCCACGGACTTAAAAAAGGGTTGCGTGTGCTCAAACTTGGTCAGAGGTGTCTTTTCGTTGAGGTTTTGGAATTGATAAATAAAGGAGATCCAAATGCTATTCACTTCTCCTCGAGTAAGCCAGGGTTAAGTGAAGAAAGAAGAAGAGAGAAAGAAAAGTGAAAGACTGGAGAAGGTTGTAGAGCAGCAGAAGAAAGAGGAGCAGGCTTTGAAACAAGGCAGGCAAATGATTAAAAAAACAGTGAAATTAAAAGAGAATACCACAAATCTAATCAACTCGGATGCCAAAGATCATCATTCAAGTAACTACATTAATATTATCCTTCTATTAAATTCATAACAATTGAAAAATAATGACAAACAGAATTTGCGCTAAATAAAAAAACAAAACAATTCAATGTAAATTCTACCTTAGATGTTCTAGCAAATGCAATTGACGAAACTTAGAATGATGGCCGACTGTTATCACCAAAAACAAAACCTTTACAAAAGCAATTTGCTATAACTAATCTTTATGTTCAAGACACTTCAAATAAGAACAAACCAAACAAATAAATAATTGATTGACTAGATTAGACCACTTTCCGGTCTGGCGATTGATTGAAAATAAAATAAGTGGCAAAATGACATAAACCAAGAAGGTTATATATGATAAACAATATGATGGCATGCATAAGCAGTGACGTCCCCCTTAATCAAAAGATAGAATAAGTACATCAACAGATAAAAAGAAATATATTCTTGTGGTCCAAACACTTTGGACTTTTGCGTAAGAAAAAAAATAAAAGTTGCTGGGGCTACCACGTCTTTTATGTTTATTAAGAGTTACACGCGGCTCCAGTAGTTATGCTTATGCCCATTTAATTAATACCAGTTTCATTAATAAATAAATATTCATGCGTACCACATGATAAATGAATAGATAATTTAAGTTCCTAAATAAATAGATACCTGACAACAACTGTACGACTATTTATAAATAATTACTATTGGTATAAATGGCTTTACTTGTCCTCTTGCATGAATAGTTAATTAATGTTATACCAATTCCTAAAGTTCCTATCTTTTCCCATGCAATTATTGATCGATTAACTATCCGCCTTCCTTCACATAGCCATTTAGCTTTACTTTTAATTTTTGAATTGCTAATATTATAACAAAATTAATAAGATTGTATTATATGAGATAAAGTTACTATTTATAAATTATAATACTAGTATTACTATTACATGATTATAATTTTAGTATTTATTATATATTTTAATTGTGGGTAAGTATCTATATATTTCTACAAATGCACAAGGTCTCAATATCTCTACCTGTTTAAGTCCCGGTTAAATGGTTCCATGATTGGAGCAACAAAAAGAAACTTAATAAAGCTTTTCCATGGATTTTTAAATTTACCTGTTGTCTGGGCCAAACTAGAGAACTTCTCTCGAATGAACTCCCAGCTTATACCTGCATCACACAGTGGAAGTTAAAACCTCTTCCTTGAACATGTATGAGTTTGGCAAAACTTAATTGTGTTTGATAACAGTACCTTGTCAGTAGGCTGCATTTATGAGATAGTTGAAAAACAGACAGTTTACGCGCAAATCTTGCAATTTTCGGCAAAAGAGTTGACAAATAACTATTTAATTTTGTTTATGACCGAAAGCAATGGTCAATCAATATTAAAGGCTCTTGAACGCATATTCTGAGAGATGTCAAATATAATACAGGTGCAACATTGCATACGACAGTGATATAAGAGAATCAAACACCATCAAATAATAATTTTTTGGTGAACAAGTGCGACCTCTCACTCTGCTGACACTGGTGTGGGTGAGCATTCCTTGCTTTGATTCAGACAACAAATCTGCTCCTCGTTTGACACTAATGAGTCGGGTTTCCAAAATAGTACTTTGCTGAGTCACCATGGGCGAACTGGAGACGGTTGTTTGCCGAGGCTGGACTTTGCAGCGGAGGAAGAGCAGCTGTCACCTTGTTAGTAGGGAATCCTGATGATGCTGCAGAAGAGAACATTGGAAATGGAGAAGGCACATTTGTCGGCCAACTCAACAACGGTAGAGTTTGGAAACCAATTGCAGGTCTCTTGTCATTCTCTCTCACCTGCATTAGGGGGAAAATGAACTCAGAATTCCTATTAAACATGATATTTGACAGAATGGAGAACTGACTCACATAAAGTTTCAATATCAAACTTGTTATTGACTATAGATCAGTGTAGGCTAATTTGATCCATCCAATTAATGTTTCAAGCACCAAGTAAAAGTATTACTAGATCCATTTCAGAAAGGTAATGTTTGGTTCACAGTTCAGACGATGAAGATTTGAGATTGGGACATAATCATCGGATTATCTATTGTGTTTCCTATTTTTCCAGTTAAATGAAGTGCAATTATGAAAAGTTGGGTGCAAGAGGGCCACGTAACCATAGTCTTTTCAAAATACAATTAATACGTCACATAAAGGATTCATTTGAAACAGCTTCAAACCTATTCCCTGATTCATAAGACAATGGGCACTAGAGATGGAGAACATATCCATCCTCTCATCACCATTCAGCTGCAAGTATATTTAGATAAAGCTTCATAACTAGACACAGTTCCTGTTTGGTGATTATTCATGCACGAAAACCAACAAATCAATGCTACAAAGAAATTAATTATGGTAGAAGAAACATTGTGTTGGAGTAAAAGAAGTTCAGTACGATGATGAGAAAATACAAGAGACGAGCATTGGAAACTCTAGTAGATATTGTTGAGAGATGACGAAAAAGAAATATAAGAGCTAGCTTTACCATAAATTTGAGTAACGATCAGTAGCAGGAAAAAAAATGAAAAATAGCATTTTTGTGCATATTTTGTTGCATGATTTCCAAGTCCAGGATCATCTCTTCAGGAAAACTAAACAAAAAATAGTTGGGCGTGCTCATAGCAATGAAATCGATCAAATAATGGTCTCAGTCTCTCAGATTGCTATGGACAAATCAAACTGTATTAGGGAACTAATAGGGAGAAAAGAAAAGGTTGTAGTAAAATGCATTTGAGAGAAGGAATGCCAAGGTATCTCAATCTGCAAACTGATTACCCTTGCCTTGCTAATGTCGAATCCTTTCAACTGGCTGCCGAGTGAACATTGGTGGTCCTTAGGAGCGGGGACAGATGGTTGACATATTCTCAAATTTAGATCAATATCAGACCCTGCAAGCAATTCAGAAAATTCTAGATCATATAAATTGGAAATTTTCAATCAAGGAATCGTGCTATTTATCTGGTGGAGCACTTAAATGGATTTTAATTTGCAAAGAATACCCTCATTATCACACTTGGAAAATATTTCTTCTTCATAGGTACTTGGCTCAAAATTGGTGACTGCCTCTTTTCCATTATATTTTATGGCTGCCTTGTCATAAGCCCTAATGAAGAGAACAACAGAGAGATCAGATAGGTGTTTGAACTGAAATATAAGAAATAAAATCAAGATAAACAATTGAGAAAAATCATGATAAGGAAAGACCTAGCAGCTTCTATCTCACTGTCAAATAGCCCAAGATATATGTACCTGCACATCATGCATAGCATTCTAGTTACTCGTTAGTAAAGATGGTTTATTTCATTGATCTTTGTGTATACCAAATGACCATGGAAGCCAAAATATCAAAAGTCATTCCAATTTCACTAAACATGCAGTGTCTACCACTTTATGCAGGCATACCTAACAGTTGTAAGCATCAAGAGGCATAAATTCAGATATATAAAGTAGCATGCATGAACAAGAACTCATCCTTATCTTCTTAAACAACTCGTGGAAGAAGGATTTAAAAACAAAAAATTCTTACTTCTTGCCAAGGAACTGCCCCATGCGGGCTTCCCAACGGCCACACTTGTGCAGGGTGACTCCTCTGTATTTTGAACTTCCCCTTGAGAATCCAGTGCTCTGACGACGAAGTATATGAACAAATTCTTCCTTTGACAGATTCTTCATCTAAAAAAATCAAAACAAAAATATAAAAGGAGGCAAAAGTAAGCGGTTCGACAAATATAATGTAGAAATGTTTGGTTTCTTTTACATAATAGGTACCTGATTCAGATCTTCATCATAGTCGCTCAGATTGAAATTGATATCAGCATCAACTCCCCGGAACTTAATTGCAGCTCGATCATATGCCCTGGAAATATATGTAGATTCTGAACATTCCTGCCTAGATAAGCAAATAAAAAAAAGAAAGCAATAGCACTAATCTCACCTTGCAGCAGCATGAGCAGTGTCGAAGCCTCCTAATAATGTCCAAAAATAGAAACATGCAAAGATCAGAATTTTTCATTTTTGACATAACTATGCATAAGCTAATGTTTAATCTAGAAGGTAACTGCTTACCCAAGTACACTTGCTTCCCGCAGTCCCTAACCAAAGAGGCAACTGAAGTCAATTTGCAAAAATCATGGAAGAATAAATTAGATTGACGAATGCCAAGGTGCTAACCAGATATGAGATTCCCATCTCCCTGTCCTGCGATAGAATGTAACTCCTCGGTACTGAGAACTCCGGGATCTTGGTCCCCGGCGACTCTTCTTTGGCTGTCGCTGTGGCTGATGGAGCAGGTGTTGGTGATACGGAAGTCTTGATTTTGGTGGTGAATCAGCTTGGCAAAAGGTGAGATCCATCAAAGGCAGCTTAGATGATGATGAAGATGAAGTTGCTACAGGAACTTGACAAACATCCAAAACCACAGTCACTGGAGGTAGGAGTTGTCTGGTGATCAATCCAAGTTGTTGTTGAGCATCACTTCCATCCTCCTCACGCTCCACATAGGCTTCATTTTCATCTTCTACTGAAATGGAGCTCTTCAAGATACCAAATCTGAAGGCAGCTGCAGGTCGGGTTGAACAAGAATCCTCTTCAGTTGCGTCCCCAAAAACCGTATCATTAAGAACAGATGAATTAGTCGTCCCAGAATCATCCATCTCCACATCTCCAAATCCCTCTGGATCAGTCTTATCTTGAAACGCTGCCGATTCACTGGAGGATGCCAAGTTAAGGTCCAGCACCATTGCTATTCAACTGATGCTGATGAAAAACAGCAAAGGATAAACTTTGCAACAGGAGGAATCAACCTCTTTTTGATTGCAAATAACTCAGGGTTGATCCTTCAGGAAGAACACCAAGAGAAGATAGAAGTGGAAACAGGATAAGGCTGTTATTCTTACTGAACATCTACGACAAGACTTCCAATACCAAATTTGTCATATCCCACTTCAAGCTGGATTCTTTCCGCATATTAGGTGGTAATCTGTTCACTACAAAAAAAATACAGAAAACTCAGTCATCCACCAAATTTTAGTTCACATCATATCTACAAAAAGATTGTTCCGACTAAAGCAGTATTCAAATCAAATTTCTATATACAGACACATTAGCACACTTTTAGTTTCCAGATCAAAGCACTTATATGTTCACAATTCAACTATTGCTATCTTTCTTGCACAAAATGACGACACCAGCTGTTAAGTCCATCGGCTAACCAGAAACGGTGGTGTATCCAGTCGCCGCAGCCGTAGCACAACGAAGTGACCATCCGCAACTGGTTGCCAACCGACTTGAATAAGTAACGAGGGAGACGACGAGGTTCAAGGAAAAGGAAGAGAAGAGCAGCAGAAAAAACAATAGTGGACTCCAGACGAGGTGATCAGAAACCTCTCTTGATTTCAGGTTTCCACCAATACTTCAAAGTTCTCCATCGCCAAGCCGATCAACTCCCCCGTTGGATCTCTTCACTCGCAGATTCTACCCTACAAGCTAGATCTTCCTCCAACCCACCATCGCAAATCCACAAGGACAAAACAGAACACACAGCACCAGATCCG
>JAGFNQ010008377.1:202920-353819 GCA_024364735.1 Boesenbergia rotunda | reverse complement strand
CTGGTGACCGATCAGGGAGCAAACAGTGAGGTTGAGTTCCCTTGCTGAACTGCTCCTGATCGGTCTGGTGACCGATCAGGATCACTGTGCAGATCGTTCTGGAGAACGATCCAGCATCGCAGGTTCCTCTCTATGATCGATCAGGACGGAGCCTGATCGGTCTGGTGACCGATCAGGAGGTTTCCTGATCGGTCCGGTGATCGATCAGGAGGTCTGGACTGCGAAGCTCAGAAATTGCCCGATAAAGGGGTGGATCGGTCGGGTGATCGATCCACAACCTGGGATCGGTCTGGTGATCGATCCAGGAGAGTCCCAAAGAAATCGCGATTTCTAATTGAGCGTTGGGGACCGATCAGGACGGAGCCTGATCGGTCTGGACCCAGCCTGATCGGTCTGGTGACCGATCAGGAGGCTCTCTGATCGGTCCGGTGACCGATCACTTTAATTCAAAATGCACTGTCAGACGCTCTGATCGCGTCTGAACGTATCCGATTCTCTGCGCTTAACATCTGATCTTGATTTACTGAGTGATATGCTTCTAACACTCTGATTAAGCTGCAGGTGACAGGGAGGATTCAAACACTCAAGGAGAAGTCAATGGAGGCTTTCCTTGGAGCAGGTTTGTCCGTTTTCCATCTCAGGTTGCAACGGCTGGAGCTGCAGACTGGAGCTGCTGACTGGAGCTTGGCTGAGGGGAGCTCAGGAAGTCCAGGGAGGGCTCAGTGGTAGCTGGCGTTGGCAGGGAAGCAGCTGGAGGCTGCAGGAGATGCTGTCACCTGGTGCTGAGTGGAGAAACAAAAGGGCGGAAGAAGGCTTCGTTGAAGCAGAGAGTTCTAGTGTTCGCGAACTGAGTTCTTGCTGCGCCTTTGTGTTCTCCACATCTTGCTTGCGTGTTCTGAAGTTCCATCATCGTGTGCAAGCAACTACAATCTGTGAAGCAACCAGTCATTACTTGAGCGCTTGAAGGAGGGAACAAGAAGCTCCGAGTCCAACAGCAAGAAGACACGAGGAGAGGGCTCTTGCGTGAGATCGTCGCTGGGTGGAGCTCTGAGGGAGCTTGCTGTGTTCTTGTCTTTGCAAAGTGCTAAGTAAGATCTTTCTCGTTGTTTCTTTGTGCTTAAACATATATCTGTGATTGAAACGCTATGGAGAGGTTTCTCCACCGAGAAGGAGGTTGCTTTCTATCCGGTGATAACCGGGGCTTGATCTGCCGACGATCAAGGGATCGCCCACCTTAAGGGCACGCCAAGGAGTAGGGGCAAGTTATCCCCGAACCTTGTAAACCCTCTTTGTTAACAATCTTGCTAGTTGCGTTGATTTGTCTTTGTTCTCTGTTTTTCTGCATACTTTATTTCTGCTACTTCCGCTGTGCTACTAACAACTTTGAGTGCAGAAATTTGATAAGTGCCAAAGGTTAAAGAGTTTGGCTATATTCACCCCCTCTCTAGCCATCCGGGTTCCAACAAGTGTATCAAAGCTTGGGGCTCTGTTTTTGCGGATTAACAACCGAGAGCTACATCCATGGCTTTGAGGGAAGGCTTTTCTGCCACCCGACCTCCATTCTTCGATGGCGCTGATTTCCAATATTGGAGATCGAAGATGGAATATTACTTAAAGATGGACATCAACACTTGGTTCGCGGTGAAGGAGGGATTCACCCCTCCTAAGGATGATGAAGGCAAAGAACTTGAGTCGTGGAGATGGACTGCCGAACAAACTCGAAAGAGTGAAGCCGACGCGAAGGCGGTTGTCACTCTACAATGTGGCATGAACAAAGACCAACTCATCAAGGTTGGTCCTTTCACAAGTGCAAAGGACATGTGGAACAAGCTCATTGAACTCCATGAGGGCACCCGAGACTCAAGGATTGCCAAGAGGGACTTGTTCCTCAATTAACTTCAAAATCTCTCCATGAAGGAGAATGAAACGGTAAGTGAGCTCCATAGCCGGTTCAAGGAAGTCCTCAATGGGCTTCATTCGATTGATGAAAAGGTCGAGAATCGCGACCTTGTGAGGTATGTACTAAAAGCATTTTCAAGGAATGCTTTGTGGTCATCCATGGTGGATGCCTACACAGTATCCAAGGATTTATCCATTGTTAAGTTAGATGACTTATTTTGTGAAATGGAATTGCATGAAATGGCTAACAAAGGCCCCAAGGAGAAGGGGATTGCTTTAGTTGCAGGGGACCGGTCAAACAACAAGAAGAAGGAGAAGGAGGTCTCTTCATCTTCATCCTCTTCCGAATCCGAATCCGATTCCGAGGAAGATGGCAGCGGCTCCTCATCCTCCGAGATGGCAAACTTTGTGAGAAGGATGATGAGAAGGGGTCGACGCTTCAAGAGTAGAGGTAACTCTAGTGAAGCTAAACTTGATAAGACTAATGCCTCTTGCTTTGAGTGTGGTATGAAAGGGCATTTCAAGAATGAATGCCCAAAACTAAAGAAGAAGGAGGAGAAATTCAAAAAGAAAGAAGAAAAATTCAAGAAGAAGAAGAAGGCCTTGAAGGCCACTTGGGATGAGTCATCCTCAAGCTCATCCGATGAAGAGAAGGAGGAGAAGAGCACAAGGCATGTGACACTCATAACATTGGGAGATCAAGAGAGCAGTGATAAATCTTCCAACTCATCAAACGCGGCTTCATCATCTTCGGATGATGAAGAGGTAACTTCTCCCGAACTTGAAAAGTATTATAGAGCAATTGCATGTTTAACTAGTATGCTTAAGAAGTCAAAAAATAAGGTTAAAGCAATGCAATTAGAAATTGATCAATTGAAATTATCTAGGGATGATAACATTGATGATTTGCATGTTGAATTGTTAGAGGATGAGATTAAGTCTTTGAAACTTGAGGTTGAAAAGTTGAAATCCTCTAAGGTTGAGGATGTAAATGGTTTGCATGATGAGTTGCTAGTAGAAGAAAACCAATCATTAAAGAGTGAAGTTGAGAGACTCAAGAATATTCTTGAGAAGTTCTCAACTAGCTCTAAAATCCTAGACATGATCTTGAATGCCCAAAGGGCAGTCTACAATAGGGCCGGTATTGGTTACCGTCCAAAAGAACCCTCATTTGTGTCTCTCATGTCTAGGACTGATATGAGTCAATCTAGGACACCCAAAATTCAAAAGAAAGTTGTCAAGACATGGGTGCCTAAGTCTTGTTTAGTTGATACTTTAGGTCCCAAGGTTTGGGTACCTAAAACTTCTATTTTTCGAATTGTGTAGGTTATGATTGAGGGGGAGCATCTATCAACTTGGTTCGTTGATAGTGGATGCTCCAAACACATGACCGGGGATAGATCATTGTTTACCACACTTCACAAGAAAAGTAACGGTAATGTTTCATTTGGTAACAATGGTAGCCTTAAGGTCATAGGAATAGGAGACATTCAAATATCCGAATGTCTTAGAATTTCAAATGTCCTTCTAGTCAAGGGGATGACTTTTAATCTCCTAAGTGTAAGTCAATTGTGTGACACGGGTTACACAATTGACTTTCAACCAAGTCAGTGTCTAGTTAGACAACATGACACCTTGGACACGGTACTAGTAGGAGCAAGAGTAGACAATATTTATCAAGTTTCATTTAAAAGTGCTACTAATGCTTTTGCTAAGTGTCTCATGTCAAAAGACGAAGAGTCCACCCTTTGGCACCGGAGGCTAGCACATGTGAACATGAAGAACATCCGAAAGTTGGCCAACAAGGGGTTAGTTCGTGGCTTACCAAGCATCAAGTACGAAAAAGATAAACTTTGTGATGCATGTCAAATGGGTAAGCAAACAAAATCTACACACAAAGGTAAAAGTACTGTAAGTACTTCTACAGCTTTAGATTTACTTTACATGGATCTATTTGATTGTAGTACTATCATATCATTGAATGAAAGTAGATATTGTTTTGTGATCATTGATGATTTCACTAGATATACATGGACGTACTTTTTGAAATATAAGGACCAAACCTTTGATGTTTTCATTTCTTTTTGTAGGAGGGTAGAAAATGAGAAATCATTAACAATTAAGACAATTAGAAGTGATCATGGAGGTGAATTTCAAAATCAGAGATTTTTAGAATTTTGTCAGGATAGAGGGTATAGACATGAGTTCTCTACTCCTAGAACACCACAACAAAATGGTGTTGTAGAGAGGAAGAACCGTGTTCTACAAGAGGCTGCACGAAGCATGCTTAATGAGTACTCACTCCCGAGTTACTTATGGGCCGAAGCTGTAAATACAGCTTGCAATGTGCAAAATCGGGTCCTCATTCATAGGTTCTTAGGAAAGACTCCCCATGAGCTTTGGTTTGGGAAACCACCTACAGTTAAACACCTTCGGGTGTTTGGTTGTAAGGTGTTCATTCTAAACACCAAGGACCACCTTGGGAAGTTCACAGCAAAGGCTGATGAAGGGATACTAGTCGGGTACTCCCTCGTTAGCAAAGCCTATCGAGTCTACAACAAGAAGTCTAGACTAGTTGAGGAGTCTTCTGATGTTGTATTTGAAGAAATTCCAAAAGTCAATGGTCAACCAGAAGATGAAGTCCAATTCGAACTTAGGAGACTAAGTTTGAATGAAGGTCCAAATGTTGTTAATGGTGATGAATCCGATGACGGTGAGCCTAGACAATCCATAGATCAGCCGGATCCTGAGGCTGAACTTGTGTCTAGTGAGCCCATTCACGAAGCACCACCAACACCAAGGCAAACTAGATTAGCCTCTAGTCATCCCCAAGACCAAATTGTTGGAGACATCCATCATGGGGTTAGAACTAGATCATTCTTTAGGAATGAGGCTAATGAAGTTGCCCTAATTTTCGAAATTGAACCTAGAAAAATTGATGAAGCATTAAATGATCCCGATTGGATTATTGCAATGCAAGATGAACTAGGTCAATTCGAAAGGAGTCAAGTTTGGGACTTAGTCCCTAGACCCAAGAAGACCACCATCATTGGAACCAAATGGGTCTTCAAGAACAAATTGAACCATAAGGGAGAAATCATTAGAAACAAGGCACGCTTAGTAGCCAAGGGCTACAGTCAAGTTGAAGGCCTTGATTATGATGAGACCTATGCTCCCGTGGCACGATTAGAATCCATTCGATTGATGCTTGCATTTGCAGCACATCGTGGCTTCAAATTATACCAAATGGATGTCAAATCGGCCTTTCTAAATGGTCTAATAAGAGAAGAGGTCTACGTCGAAAAACCACCAGGGTTTGAGAATTCCGAATTTCCAAACCACGTGTTCAAGCTCAAAAAGTCACTTTATGGCCTTAAACAAGCACCCCGGGCTTGGTATGAGCGGTTGTCGATATTCCTAATTGAGAAGGGCTTCGTTAGAGGCCAAATAGACCCTACACTATTTCTACGAAGAGATGGTGACAATATTTTTGTAGCCCAAGTATATGTCGATGGCATAATTTGTGGCTCAAACAATAAGGGCTATTTAAATGAGTTCATTGGACACATGGAGAGTGAATTTGAAATGAGTCTAGTGGGAGAGTTGACTTTCTTCCTTGGACTTGAAATCAAGCAAACTCGCGATGGTATCCATGTGCACCAATCAAAGTATACACAAGAAATGCTTCGAAAATTTAACATGAGTGATTCAAAAGAGGTAACCACTCCCATGGCTACAAATACAAGATTAGACAATGATGAGAGTGGTAAACCCGTTGATTTAACTCAATATCGAAGCATGATAGGTAGTTTGCTATACCTCACAGCTAATCGACCGGATATCCTATTTGCTGTGGGTATGTGCGCTAGGTATCAAGTGTATGCCAAGGAATCTCATTTGATCGCTGTTAAGCGAATTTTGAGATATCTCAAAGGCACAATTAGTGTCGGTCTATGGTACCCCCGTACCGAATCATTTGATTTAATTGGCTATACGGATTCCGACTACGCTGGATGTAAGTTGGACCGGAAGAGCACAAGTGGGGGTTGCCAATTCTTAGGTTCGTCCTTAGTGAGTTGGTCAAGTCGGAAGCAACATTGTGTTGCTCTCTCCACGACCGAGGCAGAATACATCACCATGGGAGAGAGCATATCGTAATTGTTGTGGATGATACATACTTTAGAGGACTATGGATTGAGTTACAAGGGTGTGCAAGTGTTATGTGATAACATTAGCACAATTAACCAAACCAAGAATCCAGTTCATCATTCTAGGACCAAACATATTGAAGTGCGTCACCACTTCATTAGAGATCATGTGGCTAGGGGAGAAATTGTACTCTCACATGTAGAGTCCAAATCAAACCTAGCTGACATTTTCACTAAACCACTCCCCGAGAATGAATTTAGTTTCCTAAGAAGGGAGTTGGGAATGTGTCGTGCTTCTTGAATTTCGCAATGCGTTCAAAACCCTTCATGATTATTTCGAATTGTTGGGAAACAATTGGGTAACCTTGGGGACATCTCACACAAACTATAAGGTTTACCAAAATATTTTTGTTTGCTAGAAAAGGGGTGAGATGTTAGGATCAACTAGATTTCTCAAAATGTTAATGCATCCCTTGAGAAATTAAGTTGACGAGATAATAATCACTTTCGTGACCAAGTATGGGGAAAACAAATGCATAACATATGTGTATTTGGCTCTATGATCATACTTGGACATTCCAATCAAGGAAACTTGATTGGAACCTTGGATTTGGCACAAATTGTTTGAATGATTGTTGTTTGAGTTTGACTCCACTTTGGTGGAGCAAAGTGACTTGTTTAAACTCTAAGGACCTTTGATCCTTGATTGGGGATCAATTATAGATGAGGGACGGCTTCCAAGATCGATATCCTTCACCAAATCCCTTTGGAAGTCATGTAACAATCTGAAACTGAAAGTTTCAGATCGTATCTGAAAGTTTCAGGAACCCTGATCGGTCCAGTGACCGATCTGGCTGATCGGTCCCCGGACCGATCTGGCTCCATCCTGTAAAGATCGATCCACAGACCGATCGGAGGGGCAGCAGTGACTTTACGAAATTTTGACCAAACTTACTGAGCTAGCCTGGATCGGTCTCCGGACCGATCTGGCACCCAATGGTGATCGGTCCACAGACCGATCATGGGGCTCACAGGTTTCCCTCCGAACCCTACTGTTCGTATCCTGATCGATCAGCCGATCAATCAGGAGCGCGCCTGATCGGTCACCCGACCGATCAGGCCCAGGTCAGTCCGATCAGGCTAAAGCCTGATCGGTCTGGGCGCTATCAGATCGAACGGTGATCCGTTCAAACGCATTAAATTGTGGTTGGTGGACCGATCCACCAACCGATTAATTCCTTCGAAACTTTTCATTGCCGAACCCGAGCGCCGAAACCTCCCACCTGCGCGACCTTCACTTCGTGCGAGAGCCTCCCCAGTGCCTTCGTCTTCCTCTCGTGAGTTTGCGCGTGCGGTTCTAAGAGGGTTCCTCTGAGCCCTGTCTTCTTCCTGCGTCCTGCGACGTTCTTTCTTGCTGAGGGGTTTGCGATCTCTCTTGTGCCGAGAGTCCCTCTTTGCGAAAGTCGATTCTTCCAACCTTCAAGAACTTCACCAATGGCACCAAAGTGAGTTTTCGTCTCAGTTTTCCCTTCAAATTAGTTCATAGATCATGCTTTAACGCTAACCATGTTTTGTGTTGTGTCGTGATCTTCTTGTGCTGGCCGTGACCTTTCTTTTCATACTTCACCATATGATCATGTTCAAATCTATCTTTTACCTCATTATTGTCCTCCTTTGTGATCTGATGTCTACCTTTGATGATCAACTCTTGAATTTTGATTCGACCTATGTTCGTGTCAACATTGACCAATTGATTCAAACTATGTGTATGATCAATTCAACCAATTCCAATCTCTAGAAAATCTTCCAAGGGGAAGGAAGTTACTGAAGGCAGTTCGAGGGGGGAAACCCCTTCTTCATCTGCACCTTCCAGAAGGCCACAGCCTTCTTCAAGCTCCGGTTTCCAAATGCGGCCTGTGAACAGGCATTCCAATCGAGGCATTCCAATCTTGGATGTCCGTTGCCTCTCCTGGTGATCAGTGTATTTGACTTCTTAGTTGTGTGACTTTTGGGTTGTATGCCCCATGACTTATCTGTCGTGGCCTTGTGCCACACGTATTTTGACTTTGATGCATATGTCTTGCATCTTGTTATTTCTCTGGATGGTTTATGCTTTGACTTTTCTGAATTTGCCTTGCATGTCTATCTTACTTGCGTATGCTTATTGTTGATGCTATGCTGTATTATCCGCATATTTGATACATAGCTATGTTCATTCTTATGATGCCATGCTTATATGATACATATGCTTGTTTTGCCATGCATATATCTGTTTATCATATGTATTCATATGCTTATCAAAAATCAATCGAATCATTGTTGATACCCCTAGGGTTGAGGGGGAGTATGGTTTAAGCTTAACAACCCTTCTAGACCCCTTTTCGGTGTTCGACAAGGGGGAGTGTGTTGGTTGGTTAAGTTTAGGATGAGTATATTGTAGGGGGAGGATCTTGATTCCCATATGACTATGGAAGTTGAGAAATTGATTAAGAATCCCTAAACTTAAAATCGGATTATCAAACAACAAAAAGGGGGAGATTGTTGATGCAGTCTGACCCTGATTGTTATTTTGGTGTTGACATCAATTTTAGTTTAGGTTGATTATGATGATTATGTAGGATCGATGCACGTGAGAGGGGGGGGGTGAATCACGTGACTTTTAAAAAATTAAATCAGAGTGCTTAAAAAGCGTGCACAGCGGAAATGAAAGAGACGAAAAACAAACACACAAACACGAACGATTTTACTTCGTTCGGAGCCTTCGGCGATCCTACTCGAAGGCCAGGTCCCTCGGACCTTTCCGTTGGGCATCTACTAAACTCTCTATCGGTCACCCCGATAGAGTAGGCGAGTACAAATGAATTGAAAGTGTGACAACCCACACTTTCAAGTAATTAAGTGCAATAAGTATTAAAGAATTCTTTTTTACCGACGTCCGGAGTAGGTCGACTCTTTCGGGGCAGCGGGACGTCGTCGGCTCGAAGTGTAGCGTTTCCGGAGCAAGGCGCGAGCGTAGAAGAACTTGAAAGCTTTGGAAGAAGTGTTGTCTTTGAACCTTGGTCGAGGGGCTCTATTTATAGCCCTGGGGGCGCCCGAAACGTCCGGGGCGCCCCTCTGCGTGGCTGCCGATCCGCAGCCCTCTCGGTCAAGCACTTGATCTCTTTATCTTCGGGATCACCTTTGACTGGGGCGCCCGACGCGCGCGGGGCGCCCGATTTGACCGGTCAAAGCCACATCTCCTTGGCTTCGCGAGGGTGAGCTTCGGCAGTTGGCAGTGAGGTGGCACAGGGGGCGCCCGAGACATGCGGGGCGCCCGACGCGCACGGCTGTCGGGGCGTTTACCTCTCTGCTGACTTTGGGTTGACTCTGGGGCGCCCGACACATCCGGGGCGCCCTGCTCAGCTACGGCCTCACTCCTTTGAGGCTCTCTGAGCTGCAGAATCATAGTCCTTTGGTCCTGCATCCAGGGTTAGTCCAAAACACGGCTAACACAATTTTATATGGACTAAAATAAGATACAATTCTAAGTTAATTAGATCCTGTCTCCCAGACCAGGATCTAACCAGGACTCAACTTAGATCACCTAAATGGGTCTAAGTTGGACCGCGCCTAAAGTCCAAGATTGGACTCGTCCTCACTGGGTCGCTCCTCCAGTGACTTACCTTACTTACCCATTATGCAGCTCTGCTTGACTTCTTGACCCTACCAGGACTTCCTGCCAAGGCTCAACCACCTTGGTCTTCCTGCCAAGTCTCAACCAACTTGGTCTTCAGCCAGTTGTCAGGTCCCGCGGACCCAACTGGACTTTCCGCCAGGACTCAACCATCCTGGACTTCAGCCTGGTGTCTGGTCCTAAGTCTTTCAACTCTGCACACTTGGTAAAGAGGTTAAACACACACAACCCTAACTTTAACCACTTTGTCATACATCAAAACCCGAGTTTGACCGTCAGTGCAAACTGCACCAACAGATTATGATTAAGTCCTGGTCGGGGATCAGGCATGGTATTGAAAATCCTAGCTTGGAGGGCTAGGTGTTGAGAAGTCCTAACTTGGAGGGTTAGGTGTGGAAAATCCTAGCTTGGAGGGCTAGGTGTTGAAAAATCCTAATTTGGAAGAGTTGGGTGAAAAGTCCTAGCATGGAGGGCTAGGTGAAAAGTCCTAACTTGGAGGGTTAGATGCAAATTCCTAACTTGGAGTGTTAGGTGAAAAAGTCCTGGCTTGGAGGGTCAGGTCCTAGCTTGGAGGGCTAGGTTTGGAAAAGTCCTAATCCGGAGGAGTTGGGTGAAAAGTCCTAGCTTGGAGGGCTAGGTGAAAAGTCCTAACTTGGAGGGTTAGGTGCAAATTCCCAACTTGGAGGGTTAGGTGAAAAATCCTTAGCTTGGAGGGCTAAGGTGGATGAAACCCTAGCTTGGAGGGCTAGGTTGGAACCCCTGGATCGGTCTGGTGACCGATCAGGGAGTTGGCACGGTGCTCCTTCGTGGATCGGTCTGGTGACCGATCCAGCGATGACTGATCGGTCTGGTGACCGATCAGGGAGTATGCGTTTCACCCATTGCTTTGCTCCTGATCGGCCTGGTGATCGATCAAGGAGTAAACAGTGAGGTTGAGTTCCCTTGCTGAACTGCTCCTGATCGGTCTGGTGACCGATCAGGATCACTGTGCAGATCGTTCTGGAGAACGATCCAGCATCGCAGGTTCCTCTCTATGATCGATCAGGACGGAGCCTGATCGGTCTGGTCACGACCTAATCGGTCTGGTGACTGATTAGGAGATTTCTTGATCGGTCCTGTGATCGATCAGGAGGTCTGGATTGCGAAGCTCAGAAATTGCCCGATAAAGGGGTGGATCGGTCGGGTGATCGATCCACAACCTGGGATTGGTCTGGTGATCGATCCAGGAGAGTCCTAAAGAAATCGCGATTTCTAATTGAGCGTTGGGGACCGATCAGGATGGAGCCTGATCGGTCTGGACCCATCCTGATCGGTTTGGTGACCGATCAGGAGGCTCTCTGATCGGTCCGGTGACCGATCAGGAGGCTCTCTGATCGGTCCGGTGACCGATCACTTTAATTCAAAATGCACTGTCAGACGCTATGATCGCATCTGAACGTATCTGATTCTCTGGCTTAACTTCTGATTCTTGATTTACTGAGTGATATGCTGTTCTAATACTCTTATCAAGCTGCAGGTGATAGGGGAGGATTCAAACATTCAAGGAGAAGTCAATGGAGGCTTTCCTTGGAGCAGGTTTGTCCGTTTTCCATCTCAGGTTGCAACGGCCGGAGCTGCAGACTGGAGCTGCTGACTGGAGCTTGGCTGAGGGGAGCTCAGGAAGTCCAGGGAGGGCTCAGTAGTAGCTGCGTTGGCAGGGAAGCAGCTGGAGGCTGCTGGAGATGCTGCCACCTGGTGCTGAGTGGAGAAACAAAAGGGCGAAAGAAGGCTTCCTTGAAGCAGAATTCTGGAGTTCGAGTGTTCGCGAACTGAGTTCTTGCTGCACCTTTGTGTTCTCCACATCTTGCTTGCGTGTTCTGAAGTTCCATCATCGTGTGCAAGCAACTACAATCTGTGAAGCAACCAATCATTACTTGAGCGCTTGAAGGAGGGAACAAGAAGCTCCGAGTCCAACAGCGAGAAGACACGAGGAGAGGGCTCTTGCGTGAGATCGTCGCTGGGTGGAGCTCTGAGGGAGCTTGCTGTGTTCTTGTCTTTGCAAAGTGCTAAGTAAGATCTTTCTCGTTGTTTCTTTGTGCTTAAACATATATCTGTGATTGAAACACTGTGGAGAGGTTTTTCCACCGAGAAGGAGGTTGCTTTCTATCCGGTGATAACCGGGGCTTGATCTGCCGACGATCAAGGGATCGCCCACCTTAAGGGCACGCCAAGGAGTAGGGGCAAGTTATCCCCGAACTTGTAAACCCTCTTTGTTAGCGATCTTGCTAGTTGTGTTGATTTGTCTTTGTTCTCTGTTTTTCTGCATACTTTGTTTCTGCTACTTCCGCTGTGCTACTAACAACTTTGAGTGCAGAAATTTGATAAGTGCCAAAGGTTAAAGAGTTTGACTATATTCACCCCCCTCTCTAGCCATCCGGGTTCCAACATTGTGTGCCATGGAGGCCCTTGTGTCATTTTGTTTTGTGGTAAGTCGTACCGGTACGCAGCTTTTGACGTTGTTTCATTTTCTTTGTATGCAGATGTTTGTTCCAGCCCTGTAGGCTGCGGTACAAGCGGCTGAGGTAGTCTTAGAGGTTAGGTTTTTAAATTGTCCGCTGATCGAGGGAGTGACAGTCCGGTCAGTATCAGACGGGTAGCTCCTCGGGGCGTGACAGCCAAGACCTAGAAGCTGATTACTGAAAATTTCTTTTAAATTACAAATTGATTAAACTCGAATCTAACTCAATGTCAAGCAATCTATAAATGAAATTGAGAAAAATGATTCAAGCATCTCACAAACACCCATAAGACAACTGTGCTTGCTAGTACTACAACACTTAGAATGAGTGTGATGTTAAGGACTAATTAATCGACAAGTATTTTTCAAAATCTTTAGGTTATGTTCTTAAAAAACCATTTTAAAAATAGTTGATTAAACATAATAATATTTTTATGAATTTCATGCTTGATTGATTGCTTACTTATAGATACATGTTTTTCAAAAATTATATCTTTTTCGAAAGTTGTTTGACCTACACACATAGACACAAACCTTTTAGGTTAACACTAGAGTCCCTTAAGACACTTAAGTAGAGGTCTTTGTAGTTAACAAGGGTAGACAAATGGTGTCAGTTTCAGGGGGAGTCTTGTAAATTATTTTTCAAAATTATGCTTTTCAAAAACTTATATCATTTCAAAATGGTCTTAAAAATTATCAACATTTCAAAAATTATTCTTTTGGAAAATTCAGATCTTTTAAAATGATTTATGCTTTAAAAACATCATCATTTCAAATTGCATTTCAAAATTTATTTTTTCAAAAACCTTATTATGTCATTCAAAATACTTTTTCAAAAATTATTTCCTTGGAAAATATAATATTTCAAAATGATTTCAAAAATATGCTAATTGCTCTTTTGATTTGGATGACCTCCAAAGACACATAGGAAATATCCTTTATGATCTTCAAGAATTTCTAAGATTGTGTCACGTTTAGGGAGAGTCCTACTCAAAATAAATTAATTCTATGTTCTAATGATTTTTTTAAAAATTATTAGATAATTCTTTTCATTTGAATCAAATCCCAAGACTCAGAGGAATATCACTCGTAGTCAACAAGCTTCCTAGGACTGTGTCAAGTTTAAGAGGAGGTCAAATTAAAAGAACTATTAAAATTTTCAAAATTATTATGTCTTCATACACTATCTTTTCAAAATCATTTGAAAATATAATATTTTAACTTTTGGAATATTCATGAAAATTTCTTTTACTTGATTTTGGAAAAATTTCCAAGACACTTAGAAAAATTTTCCTTGTAGTTCACAAGGTTTCTTAGGATTGTATCAGACCAGAAAAGAAACCAAATCAAAAAAAGTTATTATTTTTTAAAACTAAAAGGCATTTATGGAAAATCCCTAAGGCATATAGAAATTTTCTTGTGGTCAACAAGATTCCTAGAATTGTTGTCAGACTTAGGGAAGTTCAATTTTTTTTAATATATTTGTTCACATATTGTTGGTACAATTTAAGTACTTAAGTGTTTTTTTGGATACTTTATAAAACAAGTACTTAGTTTTTAAAAAACAAAAAAGGGGAAGTGTCTTGAAAATCCTCTTTTCAAAATTATATATGCTTTCAAAATTTTTATACATCTTACGTATTTTCAAAAGGAGAAGAGAAATTATCTTAAAAAGGCTTAAGTTACATTTTTTTTTCTCAAATATTTCATTGTTGGTGCAAGTTTTTTTCATAATTTTTTGATGTGTGACAAAGGGGGAGAGAGGGCTTAAGTTAGATTTTTTTTGAGATTTTTTTTGATTTTTTTCGATTTCTCTCAAGGATTAAGCCTAGATTTAACCCTTAAACCTAACTTAACTTAAGATATTGTCAAACATAAAAAAGGAGAGATTATTGGTGCAAGATGCATTAGTGATATCTTCCTCTAGTGTTTCGATGTTTACCAATATTCTTAAGTTAATAACAATATATGTTAGACAAGGTAAGGGTTAGTCAAAGTGATCAAGGGTTAAACCAAACTTATGTTTGGTAGGGTAAACCTATGTTTGATCAGGTTGCCAAAGGGTTAGCCAAACAGGATCTGATGCTTGGCAGAGTGAACCAAAACCCAGGGTTGGTCAGTTTGACCAAGGGAATAAACCAAATCAGACATGAGGTTTGAAATTACATTTATCTAAAGATTTGAGAAAGTCTAGTCAGGATTATGATGGCTAGCAAAGAAGTGATCCTGATTGAAGAAATCCTGGTGACTGAAGCCGGGTCCTAGCAAGAGAAGCTAGGTTTGACTAAGTCCTGGTGAGTGAATCTGGGCATTAAATCCTGGTGAGTGAAGTTGGGTCCTAGCAAGTGAAGCTAGGTTAGACTAAGTCCTGGTGAGTGAAGCTAGGCACTAAATCCTGGTGAGTGAAGCTGGGTCCTAGCAAGTGAAGCTAGGTTGGACTAAGTCCTGGTGAGTGAAGATGGGCATGAAGTCTTGGTCTGGAGGGCTGAGCACTAAGTCCTGGTCGGGGATCGGGCAATGGAGTCTTTGCCAAGCGAGGGTTGTCGGACAGAAGTAGAGACGGGTCGAGGTCGAACATCTCGAGATCTGGGTTCTTGGAGGCTGAGCACGAAGTCTTGGTCCGAGGGATCGAGCAACATAGCTGAGCAATGACTAAGGACAGAAGTAGAGACAGGTCGAGGTTTAGACGTCTCGAGATCTGGAAGTCTCGGAGGATAAGCAAAAGTCCATCCGGAGGTCCCGGTTGGCAAAAGTAACTTCTCCAGTGTGGAGTAGGTGAGGACGCGTTCCTCGGGAAAGGGAACATTAGGCGTCGGTTCGACCTAGGGTTTCGAGTGAAATCCAAAGTCAGAACCAATCATTAAAGACTATGATTATTTGTATATTTGTCTTGTGTTTGATTGTCTTGCAGGTATCTGGAGTTGGAGGCAAGATAGAAGAGCAAACGCAGGGGAAATGACACCTGGGAGGAGCATCCAGGGTGCCTGTGTTAATACAGGTGCCCCCAAGCTTCAGGGCGTCCTCAAGGGTCAGGTGCCCTACATCCCAGGCGCCTGGGAAGGTCTAGGGCACCTGGGACGACCAATTTTATCCCTGCATGAAGTTTGCGATTGTGGATCAGGTATGACCGCATATGAGGCGCCTCAGAGTCCTCTAGGGTGCCCTGCATGATATAAAGGGGTTCGACCCCTCAACTCAGAACATCATTGGCTACATCATTCTAAGCATTCTGAGTAAAGAAAAAGCGCTTAAGATGAAGCTCTGCGACCAAGGAGGCTCCAGGAGGAAGTGCGCTGCACTTCGGAGTTCCGGATTGGCCGGATCTTCGACTTTCTTTTTGGTTTGCTTTTATTTTACACACTTAATTTACTTATTTTTTGGTTGTAAACTTGAACTGTAAGATGGGTATTCTCCGCCTCCGAAAATTTCGGAAAGGAGACCAATAGTGGACTCACGCCGAGTACATAGGCCTTGGACGTACTGACCTTGGGGGGTCGGGAACCAAGTAAATAAATCCTGCGAATCTTAGTGTGTTGTTTGCTTTCGTTCTATTACTTGCTGCTTGTCAATTTCTCTTACAATTTATTTCCTGATCCGGAAGATCGGGCAGGAGTCTTAGCCGAGCAAGGATAGCGGATAAAAGTAGAGGTGGGTCGAGGTACGGACGTCTCGATATCCGGCAGTCTTGGAGGTCGAGCAAAAGTCCAACCGGAGGAGCCGGTTGGCAAAAGGTAACTTCTCCTGAGAGGAGTAGGTGAGGATGCGTTCCCCGGAAGAGGGAACAATTGGCGTCCGTTCGACTTAGGGTTTCATTTTGAAATCCAAAGTCAGAACCAAGACAACTCCGGCTGTTATACATGAATTTATTATTAATATTATACTGTTCTTGGACTAACCCTGGTTGCAGGAGTGAAAGGGAGTAGCTGCTGCATCCCAGGCGCTTGAAAGGGTTCAGGCGCCCGAGAGACCAGGTGCCTGACAGGTAACAAGCGCTTGTGTTGAGGCGTTTACAGCGGGTGAGAGGCTGAGCTGGCAGGTTGCCACGTTAGCATCTCAAGCGCCCGTGAGCCATCAGGCACCTCAAAGGCCCCAAGCGCCCAAAACCGAGGGATAGAGTTTTCGCCGAGTCTGCGGATAAGCACGCGCCCGATTCCTCCAAGTGGCAGGCGCCCAAGAACAGGCTATATAAAGGGCTTCACCCCTTTTCTTTCAACATCAACTCAGAATATTTTCAGAACAACTTTCTTGTGACTCAAGCACTCCAACGCTCTCCGAATTTCTTCCGTGCTCGAGTTTCCCACGCTGCCAACAATCTAGATCGATGACAAGCTGCCCGAGACGCTCTGCGACCTTTTAGTATCGTCGGTAAATTTTAATTTTGCTGTTTAAATTCTGTACTCAAACTATACATTTGTAAATCATATTTTGAGTTATAGAATTTCCCAACGAAAATGGTCAAGGACTATGGGCCTTGGAGTAGGAGTCGATAAAGACTCCGAACCAAGTAAAAAGAAACTTGTTAGCATTGCTTCTTTTCTTATTTCCGCTGCATTTTCTATTTTTTCGAAAAAATTTTAGTAATCACTATTCACCCCCCCCTCTATCGATCACAATGATCCCACACCAATTTCTCAGCTGCAACAAGGGTTAGTTCCATACAATAATATAAACAAAATAAATGCAAGTATGGATTTACATCCAATGCTATTTTGGTTATGACTTTTAGGTTTCACCTGAAACCCTAGGTCAGACTGACGCCTACTGTTCCCTCTCAGGGAACGCATCCTCACCTACTCCTCTCAGGAGAGTGTACCTGCTGCCACCCAGAACATCCGGTTGGACTTTTGCTCGGCCTCCGAGAATCCAAAACTCGACGACGTTCGACCTTGACCCGTCTCGACTCCTATCCTTAATCCCCACTCGACAAAGTTTTCTGCTCGGTCCCACTGACCCAGACTTCGTGCTCAGCTTCACTCACCAAGTCTTCGTTGTCTGACCCCCAACCAGGACTTCGTGCTCAACCCTGCAGGTCAAGACTTCTTGCCTAGCTTACCTAGGATTTTCCTGCAAGCTTCACAATTTCGTCAGTACACACAAACTAACTTAACTTGAACCCTTTGCCACTTATCAAAACAAGGTTCGATCTGGTGTTTTTGGCACCAACAGGAGTAACACGATGTATCATGAAAATTTAGGGCAAGGCTCATTCGCTCAGCGGAACAACTATTGGGAGAGCCCACTAGGCGTCCACTCAGGAGAATTAATGTCCTGCTCGGGTGACTTAGTGGTCCGCTAGGGGAGTTATAGTTTAAAACAAAAAAACAATTCACTTATCTTTGAGAAAGGCCCACATGGAGGTCCTCTTGGGAGACTTATTGGTCCGCTCGGTGAGCTACAGTTCAAAACTCAAAAATAATTCACTTATCTTCGACCAAGGTCCATATAGAGGTCCGCTTGAGAGAAGTATTGGTCTTGTTGGGAGACTTATTGGTCCGAAGCTACAGTTCAAAACTCAAAAATAATTTACTTATCTTTGCCTATGGTCCATGTGGAGGTCAGCTTGGAGACTTATTGATTCACTCGAGGAGTTGAGTTACAACTCAAGACTCAAAAATAATTAACTTATCTTTGACTATGATCCATGTGGGCGTCATGGATACTCACCTTACTACCTTCGTATCACCAGTCTCCCCTTTATATCCAGTCAAAGAGACAAAAGTCTGACTGACTGGACACGGGGTGTGATATTGTGGCCATGTGGTAGGATGATATCCTTGCATTTATGACACGATCTTCCACAGTATGACGAGCCCTAGTGAGGTGGCTTCATAAGGCAATAAATGCAGTGGGATGGAGTAATAAATGAATCAGGGGATATACTGTTGGGGTCTTGTCACGTCCGATGATTAGACATGTTGTTTGGTGAGAGAACCAAAGAGTCCAAATCTGTAAAAGGATTGAGCAAGGCTTTACGAGGGTGATCAGACAAGAGATCAAGGAAGGATGGATTCCACCTGACCCCTCGTTGAAAGTCCATGATCTGCAAAAGGTATGAGTCAAACTCTTGGATTTAGAGGAGGCAAATGAGTGAGTAGACTCTTGTATTTGAGTAGATTGATGTATGTAAAAAGCACTTTGAAATTGAATAAATACATATCAGGTTTTGTACATTTTTGTGCTATGGTCTACGTAGTGAATAGTATTGAAGGGACAATCCTTATATTGCCCACTTGGATTATGGAGAATTCGTGAGGATTCCCGATTGAAATGTCCTTGGGATATTTCCTTATTAGGACATTCGGTGATTTGGTTAGTTCCCGTTCGTAGAGGTTGAGTCCCTTAGTAAGAGACGTTTGCCACTTTGGTTAGCTCCCGCTCTGGGATGTTGAACCCCTTATTAAGGGATAGTCAGTACTTTGGTGAGCTCCCGATCGAGGAAGTTGAGCCCCTTAGGAAGGGATGTTCGACACGTTAATTAGTCATTTCCCCCTAAAAATGCGATCAACTTGAGCTTTTCATTTTAAAAGGAAATGATGTACAAGTCAATTGATTTTCATCAAAAGTACATAAAGAATATGTAAACTAGTGTGTTCAGTATGGTTATAGATGGTTTGCACTCCAAGGTCGATCCGATATTTTGCCCTTCCCATTGGTACTAACTCTCGGGGTTGAGCAAGGTGATGATCTTATATGGACCACTCTATTGTAGTTTCAACTTGCTAACATCTCCAACCGACATCACTCGTCGCCATACAAGATCACCAATATGAAAAGTTCAGGGAATAACTCTTTTGTTGTAGCCTTGTTTCATCTGTTGTCTATATACTTCTAGCTGGGCAGCAGTTTGTTCCCTAATCTCGGTGACTAGATCAAGATCGATAAGACGCCATTTGGTGTTGTCTTGATTATCATAATGGCTTCATCGAACAGATTCTTCTCTTATTTCCATTGAAACCACGACCTCTCCTCCATAAACTAAATGAGAGGGAGTTTGACTGGTACTCTATTTGGGAGAGGTGTGATAGGTTGAAAGAATAATCGGGGGTTCATCAACCGAACTATCCTGCACATGGTCAAGTTTAATGTTAAGTCCTCAAATAATTTCCTAATTAGTCACTTCGGCCCATCCATTACTCTGTGGTAAGCAACTGAAGTGAAAGCCTGTAGAATACCACGTTCCTTGCACCATTCTTGAATCTTGCAACCTTGAAACTATCTGCTATTTTCGAAGATGAGCTTGTACGGAATCCTGAATTGGCAGGCGATATTCTGACACAAAAAATTTATCACCACTTGCTCCGTTATCTTAGAAGCACTTGTGCCTTGACCCATTTCGAGAAATAATTGACGACGACCAGAAGAAATTTCTTCTGTTGTGGTCTGGTTAGCAGTGGTCCTACAATGTCCATCACCATTTATCAAAGGGATAAGAAAAAGTGGCTATTTTGAGAAATTTAGTCGGGCGATGAGAGAGATGCTAGTGCTTTTAACATTGTTCACCAAGAGACACAAATTTGTGGTATCAACTTGTAGAGTGGGCCAGATAGCCAACTACAAGAACTTTTTTCTAGAGGGTCCAACCCCCCTATGATTTTCATAAATATATTAATGAAATTTCTGCATGACATATCCAACGTCATCAGGCCCTAGGCATTTGAGAAAGGGGCGAGAGAAAGTTCGCCTGTATAAATGATCGTCAATAAGGGTAAACTGGAGCGCCTTTTTACGTAGTAACCTAGCTTGCTCTATGCCGACCGATAATTCTCCATGTCCAAGGAGTGAGATATTAGGAGTACGCCAATCGGTCACCTCCTTATGGATGAACTCCTGATCAATTAGGGCAATGAACATTGTTAGTAAAGTTGAGTCTTCTTGGGTCCAAGAAGTCAGGGTCGGTTGCTGGCCATCTTGTCGAGTTCGTCAACCTTTAGATTATCCAATCAGGGGATTGTTTGTAAGAGACTTCGGGGAAATCACCCTTAAGCCGAGTGAATGCCTCTACATATTTCTTTAGGCTGTCATTCTTTATTTCATAACTTCCCTCTATCTGTTGGGACGCCAGTTGTGAGTCAGAATGTATGAGGACTCGGGAAACTCCAACTCATTTGACCGCCTGGAGTCCAGCTAACCGTGCTTCATATTCGGCCTTATTATTGGAGGCTCAAAAATTGAGACGATGAATAACTATAAGATAGCTTCTCCGGGGGGGATCAGCAGTACCCCTACTCCTCCTTATCGCGTGGATAATCCATCAACATATATTTTCCACATCCTCTCTGGCTCAGGTCTTGTTGCTTCAGTGATAAAATATATCAAAAGCTTGAGCTTTAATGGCTGTTTGGGAGTGATATGAAGCTGATCGTGCGGTCGGCAAGAGAGGAGGTGAATTGTCCCTAAAAATTAAAACAACTATCTTTTATTTTTGCTCAACAAAGGTGAAAGATAGTTCACAAAAATAATAACATTAAAATGAAACAATACTGAAAAAGAAAGAGGTCAGATAATTACTTGGTTTGCAATCAAGACAGTTGCTAATCTAAGGTAAAATGAAGCGTAATTCTCCTGAATAACTCCTTCGGGCGAAGAAGCTTCTTACACGGTGAAAAGTTCAGAAATCAGAAAAAACTAAACTAAATTTCGTTTACAATTGACGGATGTTTTAGAACTGAGCTCTGGGGGCGTATTTATAGCCCCGATCAACTCTATCCAAATGCTGACGTGGCACAATAGGGGTGCCCGAGTGCTTGAGGGCGCCTGACACGTGGCTTGAATGTTATCCGCTATGCAACGTTCGTAAATGGCTAAGTCTGGATGAGTTTTCATATATCGGGCACCTGTATGCATGGGGTGCCCTCATTCACGGGCGCCCGAGTGCTCTCGGGGGCTCGAGTGCTCTCGGGCGCCCGAGTGGATTTACATCATCCCAATGCTGACCAGCTTCTTGCAGCACTTCTTGGGTGATTTCGAGCCTTCCAAAGTCGGGCTCACCTAAACCCTCTTCTGGCCTTCTCATTGAGCGACCTTCCTCCCAGCTTCTCGTCCCTCGGACATCGCTCATCCTTCTCTCTCCACCAGCATGCTCTTCCACAAAACTCTGCATCTCTCGGATGCATCGAGCCCGTCGGCTCCCTTCCCGTGCCATCCTTCTAGACCACTGCATCTTCCACTCGACTTCCTGCGCTCCTAAGCTCGTGCACACTTAGACACAGGGATCAAAACATAATATGACTTAACTTGACTCGGTTGATCACATCAAAACCTACCTAGGGTACTTACATGATACTGAATGCCATATTCACTGAGCATTATGGTCCACTTGATCAATCTATCCGAAACCTCAAGATTGGTCAGTATGCATCCCAAACCACTATTGTTGAGAACAATAATTGGATGAGATAAAAAGTATGATCTTAACCATCGAGATGTCAAAACCAATCCATAGGCTAATTTCTCTAAGGTGTTGTATCGCGTCTTCGCATCTTTCAATAAATGGCTAAAGAAATAAATATGATATTATCTTCTTCCCATAATAAAGCCAAGCCGATGGCATGTTCAGTTGTAGATAAATATAATAACAATTGTTCACTCTTGATTGCTTTGAAAAGAGTTGGTAGTTCAGCTAAATACTTCTTGAGTTCAGCGAACGCTTGATTACACCTGTCATCCCATTTAAATTTGGAAGATTTACGTAGTATTTTGAAAAATGAAAGACTCTGATCGGTCGATCAGGCGATAAAGCATGAGACAGCTATTATTTGGCCGATCAACCGCTAGGCTTCTTTGAGTTTGTGCGGAGGACCCATCTTTTGAAGGGCTAGAATTTTATCTAAGCTGGCTTCAATTCCTTGGTCGGTCACCAAATACCTGAGGAATTGCCCACTATTTACACCAAAGACACATTTACTTGGGTTCAGAGAATATCATCTTCATATACTTTCATATGTCTCCCTATCTGGTGTTTGAATACCAAAACCATTAGCCATTGATAAGTAGCTCTTGCATTTTTTTAGTCCAAACAACATAACATTGTAGCAAAAAGTTCCATCTGAGGTGACAAAACTTATCTTCTCTTGATCTTTGGGCAATAAGGAGACTTGGTGATATCCTCGATAAGTGTTTAGCATGCAGATAAATTAACATCCCAAAGTGGAATCCACCAGTTGATCAATACGCAGAAGAGGATAACAATATTTTGGATAAACTTTGTTGAGGTTTTTGAAGTCGACGCACACTCACCGCTTTCCTCCAGTTTGGAGACCAAAACCACATTGGAAAGCCAAGCGAGGAATTGAATGTCCCAAACGTGCTCCACCTCTACTCGGATGATCTTATCTTGCTCAGCTCCAAAATACCTCTTTCTTTGTTTGACCGAACAGGCTTCAAGCAACACATTAAGTTCGTGCACCATCAAGGAGGTATATACACTAATGATTTCTCTCGCCGACCAGGCAAAGATATCGTAGTTCTTGGGTAAGCAAGCTACCAACTTCTGCTTTAGCTTGGGTTAAAGATCTGTGTCAATCCGAATGACTCCTTTTTCATTCTCGGGACAAATTTATTTTTCTTCTTGTTGCACTTTCGGTTGCAAGCCTTCTCTTTTACAGCTACTCGGCTTATAGATAATTGAAACATCTCTTATATTCTCCTGGCTTTGTGAGAATTGATTCAGACTATATCCACATAGCACCTTCGGGAGGCCCCTTGATCTCCCTTGACTTCCTTGACCCGATCCTCGACCGGGAATTTGATCTTTTGATTAAAACTAGAAACGATCATGTGGAAGGCATTCAACGTCGATCGACCCAATATAACATTGTAAGAAGAGGTAGTATTACTACCATGAAGGGCAATCATCGAGTTTTCTCTAAGAGTTCATCTCCGAGAGATAATGATAGACATAGTTGTCCTAGCAACTGTACCTAATGTCCTATAAAACCGAACAAGGGAGTGGCCATCGGTTGTAGTTCTTCATCATCAATTTGTATTTGATCATGGTCATTTTTGAAAATGATATTGACCGAGCTATTTGTATCCACAAAAACCCATTTAACAATGTACTTAGTAATCAGGGCTTTAATTACTAGAGCATCTGCATGAGGAGATTCAACGCCATCTAAGTCTT
The DNA here is from genome assembly GCA_024364735.1 of Boesenbergia rotunda. NCBI lineage: Eukaryota > Viridiplantae > Streptophyta > Magnoliopsida > Zingiberales > Zingiberaceae > Boesenbergia > Boesenbergia rotunda. The sequence goes on along the minus strand of JAGFNQ010008377.1, from coordinate 330,480 downwards.
CTAGTCTAAAATTATTGGATGAGCCTTGCTCTTTATTCTTGGCGGTTACCAACTGAATAATTCTCTAGTTAGTGACTACGGGGTTTTCATGCTCGATTGGAATTTCCGTCTATTGGTCCTCTTTGGGAGGTCCCGAAGCCTTTGCTTTACCTTTGCCATTATCTTCAAGGCTCTCGAATGTGACTAGTCTTTTGGTGCTTCTCGGAAGGCTCGCTAGCTTGCTGATCGGGTTGGCAATTCTCATGATTGCGCCTTGCAGCTTGGTGTGGAGAATGACGATAACGTTTGGGTAACTGCCTCCCCTTATTAAGTGGATGTAGTTTGGTGGTTCACCTAAGGTGGTTGGCGTTTCCATAACAATCTTCAGTTACATGTCCTTTGCTTTGATGATAAGTAGAAAAATGACCCATCATCTTTGGAAACCAAAGGGTTGAACTGGAGTCCGGATGGTTGATTACCTCCACTATCTAGGTTGCCTCCTCCATTCGGCGATTCCTTCTATGATAATTGTGTTATGACTCCTTGCCTCGCAGAGGTGGAGTCAATGCTTTCTGCTCAGTATAGGGAAGAAGGGTAGTATCTCTTCTCCGAGCGGACTACACTTCTTCTACATTCACATATTTGATTGAACGACCAAGCAAGTCATCAAAATTGGTAGGATGCCTTCTCATAAAAGAGCTGATGAAATCCTCCTCTATCAAGCCTTGCGAAAAGGCACTCATCAATATCTCGGAGGTGACTGTAGGAACATTTTGTGCCACTTGATTGAAATATTGTATATAATCTTTGGCTTTCTTTAGGCTTTTGCCTGAGGGCAAAAAGATTGAGTGAATTTTTATGATACCTTTGACTGCTAGCAAAGTGATACAATAAGATAGTCTTGAAATCTCTGAACGAAGAGATAGATGTTGCAGGGAGTCTAGTAAACCATCTTTACGTCGAGCCCGAAAGAGGAATTAGGAATACTGGGCATTTAACCCCGTCAAAATATTGATATAAGGAGGTCGCATTTTTAAACTTACATAAGTGATCTTCAGGATCTATATTGCCACAATATTCACTGATCGTCGGTGGTTGATAGTGGCGAGGTAGTGAATCATCCAAATTGGCTTGACAAAAGGGAGAAGAAGAGGCATGCAATGGTCGAATAGTCACAGGTGCTTTTCCCCAAGCAGGATCCCAAGGCGGAGTTTCACTAGCTAATGATCTCATAGATGGTTCACTGTATGTAAATGTTGGAATCGAGTTTTCGATTGGAGCGTTGGCGACTTCGATCGACCGTGTTTTTTTGGGCAATGGAACACGAGGTATGTTGACCAAAGTAGAAGGTCCACACGAAGGTGGGTGATTTACCATCAGTGGTTGCAGCCAATCACTTGTTGTACTTGTTGTTGTTATAACACGCCCCACACAGTGGCGACCATGATTCAATCAAAATCATCATGAGCAATAGTAATGGTTGCGAGTTTGCCGACATCTTCCATTCGAATATCTTGAGTCAGGTATACGTTTCCACAAATGATGATAATTTGATCCCGCGCCGAGACTTCAGAAGGATTAACATCGATGAACTAGAACTTGATTTGACCAACTAAAAGCACAAGGACAGTACAAATGACATTGGGGAGGTCATGGCGTTGCCACTCCAACTCTCAAGTTAGTGTCATGAAGATGGTGGAGGATGATCTTGAAGAAGATGAAAGTTAATGAGATGAATATTGTTCTATTGCATACCTATAGGGTGTGTTTCTTCTCCCCTTTTATAGTGCTCCATATCATATCCTTTGCATTAATGGTGTATCAACTATAGACAAGACAGAAGCATATAGTAAATGTCACAGTATCCATATCTCCCTACCACCAACGTGGCATGTCTCATCACATGCAGAATGGGGTAAGGAGATGATACCTATGTGCTTTGACAACTTATATGATGTGACAGTTGAACAACACCCTAACGAGCTGCTACTCTCTCTGATGGGATGGCCTGGTGGACTGGCCCATGGGCCAATTCATGGCCCTATGACTTGAAAGAAGATATGGTGTAACGCGATGTATCACGAAAATTTGGGGCTAGGCTCATTCACTCAGCAAAATAACTATTGGGAGAGCCCACTAGGTGTTCGCTCGGGAGACTTAATGGTCTACTCGGTCGACTTATTGGTCTGCCCGAGGAGCTACAATTCAAAACTCAAAAATGATTCACTTATCTTTGACCAAGGTCCATGTGGATGTCCGCTTGGGAGACTTATTACTCTACTTGGGAAACTTATTGGTCCGCCCGGGGAGCTACAGTTCAAAACTAAAAAATAATTTACTTATCTTTGACTAAGATCCACATGGAGGTCCACTTGAGAGACTTGTTGGTTTGTTCGGCAAGCTGAGCTACATTCAAGACTAAAAAACAATTCACTTATCTTTGACTAAGGTCCATGGAGAGGTGAAGGATACTCACCTTACTACCTCCATATCACTTAGTAAAAGATTTATGACAATGTTAGAGAAGATTAACGTAAAACACTTGGTTGTTGACATGTCTTCTAGGAAAGGATAAAAAATTAGATTATTTGTTGCAGTGTTGTATGCCTTGAGCTGAAATTCTCTTGGAACAATTACTTTGTAAATTTCACAAGATTTATTCTCTTGGAACAATTACATTGTAAATTTCACAAGATAAATCTGTTAAAGTTTTAACAATAAGGAGAATGTAAATTGTCTTTTGCAAAATTCAGAAGATAAAACTAATAGCAAGGTTAAATTTGTATAGGAGATTTTCTATGTCAAGTTTGATATGACATGATGATGAACACAAATTTCCATTGCAAAAATTGCAAGTAGCAGAAGAAGCTGCACAATGATCAAACCGCAAGTACACTGTTGTATCGTCAAGTAATAAAATATCAAATCCATAGGGGTGTTGATTAAACACTAATCAAGTTCACAAAGCTAGTTATCTACAAGATCGTGGTTATGAGTGGTCATAAAAACAAGAGCTTTAATAAAAGATGAGAGTTGAGAGAGAGTTAAGAGTGAAAGGAGAGAAGGTTTGAGAGCAAGAGGGTCTAGGGAAGGCAAGTGGTCTAAGGGAGAAGTTGGAATTGGAGGGAACGATTCTAGAACTTCGATTTAGCTATGATATTAGTTGACATCCTCAAGTATTATCCACCTTCCTCCCTCCATATTTATATTCTTCTAGCGATTCTCACCAAATTACCGATACAAACTAGTGAAGGTTGTATCAGAGTGTTTATCCCAAATTTCAATCCTATTAAGTAAAGAGGTAACATAGAAAGTCTACTTAAAGGGTTATCTCCTATCACACGAGGCTCCACAATCATATAATCTAGATTACTCAATCCACTTCCTAACATTTAATTGGAGAAAACCCATTAACATCTAAGTAATTAATCCCTTGTAGAGAATTAGTCCCCCTTCCAAGGTGATAACCCTAGATAGTCCGCTTAAAGGATTACCTCTTGTCACGTGAGGCTCCATAGTCATACAATCTAGAGCATCACCTCTACATGATGACCATTCCTTCACATCTCAGTACATATTCAACATACACATTTAATCGAACAAGAAAAAGACAAACATATCATAGAATAGGGAATTGAACAATTACTTAGTTCATATATTAATTTCACATCATAGTTATTCCCTTAATCTAAGACTATGGAGAATCTGCTCCATAGAGAAGTAGAAATACAACCAAGAGACAAGTCAATAGCAATCCATAACTCAATACATGAATTGAGAGAGGAGAGAATGTTTATCAAGGCGTTATCAGTCTTTGCGATTGAAATCCTCACTCTGAAGTGGATGAATCATCGAGATGGATGATAATGGTTGCTTTATGGTTTCCCCTTAAGGGAAAAACCCTCTCCCAAGGAAGGGGACGGAGTCCCATGGTCCAAGATAATCCAAGCTAGGATTTTCTTAACCTTTTTATACTTCTCCCAAGTTGTCCAGATCTGTAAATTTGTTGGGCTACATCAAAACTGGGTTTTTCCCCCTTATACTAAATTTCTTGGGCTGGATCCTGAAGCAAAGTTGTAGAGCTTGAAATTATCTAAATTTTGATAATTTATACGACCCAAAACTCCAACCAAGATGAAAGTTATGGTCGTTTTACTTTTGGCCCGCGGTGCAGTGCAAATCGGACACGAGCCGTGTTTGCCAACGCGGGTGGACATGTTCGGCTTGGCAAATTCCTGTGCTCAGCAACACGACCCCCTATGGTGGGATATGTGGGGTGGCTTTTTAATATCGTTTTGAGCCTATTTTCTTCTATAAGAAGCCTGGATCATGCTCATTTATTAAAACTTCATTTTGATAGTCTTTTGAATCCCTTTTTCTTCCCAAATGCTTCGTATGATGGCTCTATGATGATGCTCGATGGTGAGGCATGACTAGTACATGTTGATCCTTTTCGTGATCTATTCTTTATATTTTTTAGTTGTAGGAGCATACTTGTGTCATGGGAGATGGCTAGAGCGTGCTCTTTGCTCCAACTTCATATTCCAAGGGGTTTATGCTCTGAAAATATATCCTATCAATCAAAACAAGCAAAAAGCAGTTCTCCGAATCGAAATAATATTAACACTATAGATCCCAAGACCTCCAAATCGAAGAAGTTTATCGAACTCTCCAAATACAAGTATAGAATGTAATCTTGCTTTGGCTTTAAAATGGAATGAATGAATCAAAATATGAGGGATCTTATTTATACTAAATAAAGGGGTAGAAGAACATTTTGGATCAATTAGATCTTATCTACTCATCTATCCAACATGAATGGGATGATCTAATATATCCCTTCCCAAGAGACACAATGTCTCTTCATTGGAAGCTTTCCTTTTGAAATCAATGGATGCAATTGAGATGGAAGGGGCACTTATGCCTTCTCACTTGGATGAATCTGATTCATCCATCTTAATCTGATGATCTAGATTAAGCCATGCCACCGATCTGTGTGATTTCTCATTCACACACTAATTGGTTCAAAACCAATTTTTCAACAATCCCCAATATGAATGAAAAGTAATGCAGATATGTTATCACCTAAAGAGAGTTCAATCGAAAGATTATTGCATCATGAGAGGTAGCTTATAACTTTGAATCTTCCATAGTAGAGTATCATCGCATTTACTAGACTCCTTAGCAAACGCGATATCTTGAACTACTCAGTTGTTCATGTAAACCAAGACAATGATACCTACGTAACAACATTTCTCACTTCTTTATAGTTCTCACTATTTTGTCCATTTTGGACATAAACAACATCTTAGATTCATAAGTATTTTGTTGAAATGACTCGTCTTCACACTTATATTGGTGACCTCTTATAAAGAGTATCCTACCTTACTCTACTTTTTCAAGCATACGAGCCATTAAAAGTTTATACTTAACCTCACTATATATCGTAGGTAACACTTTTCCATCCTAGAATAAGAGGGGAACTAGTCCAAGTGCTCACATAACTTTCATAATTTCGTTGTCCTATTAAACTAAGATTTTGAATCTTCAACCAACAAGGTTGGGTTACTAGTATAAATGTTCTTGTTTATAGATTGTTAATCTCATTATTCTCAATGTGCAGTATATTTCTATTTAAATGTTTTGTAAACAGGATCTACCAAGTTATCTATCGATTTGACATAATAGACAAATATAACTTCATTAGAGATCAACTGTCTAATGGTATTTGCCATCGACAAATATATTATGACTTACCATCATACATTCTATTTTGTGCTATTACAATTGTTGTTTGATTATCACAATATATTATCATAGCAAGGATTGGCTTTGTCAAACATGGGGATCCTCTAAGAAGTTATAAAATCATTTAGCTTCTTCTGTAGCTTTATCTAAGGCTATAAACTCAGATTCCATAGTTAATTGAGCTATACACATTTGTTTCATGGATTTTCATGACACTGCTCCTCCACCAATGATATATACATATCTATTGGTTGATTTAGAGTCTTTTGTATTAGATATCGAATTGTATCATAATAACCTTCTAGTACTACTGGATATCTTGTATAATATAATCCATACTCTAAGGTGCATCTTAAATATTTAAGAACCCTTATTAATGCATTCCAATGGTCATCATTTGGATTGTTGATAAATTTACTTTATTATAGGCGATATTATGACATGTACAATTAGTGATATGCATCAAATTGTTAATTATCCTTGAATATTCCAATTGGGATACAAGTTCACTATGATTCTTAGCCAAATACAAGCTTAAGCCTATTGGTATTTTTTATAGGGGAAAGATTATATGCATTAAATTTTGATCTTAATCCCGAGTATAATGTCGTTATACCCATATCTTTCATATTAAAATTCTTGATCAACATCTTCTTAGTAGTGATGATTATATCATGATTACTCCTCATGATGAGCATATCATCTATATATAGACATATGATGACAAATGAGTCAGGTGTGCCTTTAATATATATGTATTGTCGCACTCATTTATTTTAAATCTATTTGACATCATAGTTTTGTCAAATTTCTCGTGTCACTATTTTGGTACTTGTTTTAGCTTATATAGTGACTTCACCAATCTGTGCACCTTATTTTCTTGTTATGGAGCTACAAACCCTTCATGTTGCTCCACATATATTTCTTCCTCTAATTCACCATTTAGAAATATCATTTTTACATCCATTTGATATATCTCAAAATCATGTATTGCAGTAATAACAATGAGTACTTGAATGGATATAATCCTTGTTAATGCTGAATAGGTATCAAAGAAGTCAAGACCTTCCTTTTGTTTGAATCTCTTTTCCGTTAGTCTTTTCTTGTACTTATGAATAGTTCCATCAGCTTTATATTTCTTTTTTAAGATCCATTTATATCGTAAAGGCTTGATTCTAGGTGGAATATCCACAAATTCCTAAATATGATTTTGTATAATGAAATTTATTTCACTATTGATGACTTATTTTCAAAAGGGAGCCTCAGGACTTGATGATGCTTTGTTTATTGTCCTTAATTCATTTTCCCAAGAAATTAGGACCAAATAAATTTACTATTTTGGCTCTCTTACTTTGTCTTGGTTCTTCATTATTTTCAAGATTATCCATATTCACAGTTTCATAAATTTTTTATTTAAACTTTCTTCTTTCCTCTCTTTGCAAGGAATGATATCTTCAATAAATATAACATTTCTTAATTCAATTGTTTTTTCAACATGTACATCGAAAACTACTGATATATGCACTAAAAATCGATATAACTAATATTATTGGCATATCGAATAAAAATACAATTAATTGTCTTTAGTCCTATTTTGATTTGCTTTGGCTTAGGCACTTCCTCCTTAGCCAAACACTTCCACATTTTCAGATATTTATAAGAAGACTTATGACCCTTCCATAACATATATGGAGTTTTATTTTTCTTTTTGTCAGGAATTTTATTAAGAATATGGTTTACCGATAAAATAGCTTCCCCTTAAATTCTGGGGTAAGTCTGAACTCATCAACATAACATTCATCATTTCTTTAAAAGTTCAATTCTTATGCTCGGTAATCCCATTTGGTTGAGGAGAGTAAGCTGCTGTCATTTGATAAATAATGTCAGATTCTACACAAAATTCATCAAATAGATCATTTTCTCCTCCTCGATCACTTTAAATTCTTTTAATTCATTGATCAATTTGATTCTCAATTTGATTCTTATAATTTTTGAATGCTTCTTGTAGGATCGATGCATATGAGAGGAGGATGAATCACGTGTATTTTAAAAATTATTCTTTTATGATTTTTAAAACTGAGTGCATAGCGGAAAATAACTAAGAAAAAAAATTGATGCAGAAAACAAAATACAATTACTAGGTTCAGAGCTTTCGACAACCTCTACTCCAAAACCATGCCCCTTGGACCTTTCTCGATGGGTAATTCAATAAAATTCTCTTCGGGCAAACTTTCAATAGAGTAATCGAATATAAACAAAGAAGGAAGTGTAACAAACCTATATTTCCTTTATGCAATAATTGAATTAAGCAAAGTCGTTACCCAACACGAAGAAGGAGAATTAGTTGAGCTCGTGTGTTGATGTTGGTTTGACTATAGCAGTTGGGTGTAGTAGAGTCGTAGTAGTGCAGGGACTTTTCATCAAAACGATCAAGGAAGCTTATACAAAAGTTGTTGACAAAGAAGTTGGCTGAACCACCTTTTATAGACCATTGGAGGGGCCTCTAACATCCACCAAGCCGCCTCCATAAAGTCGGATCCAATCCCCAAACTTCGGTGATTATCCACTTAGAGGTGTTAGTAGGAGCCCTAGAGCTAATTATGTGATGATTGACTAGGGACTTTTTGTATCATATTCTATCATTAATAAAGGCATGCTTAGTTATTATACTTACTTTATATTTGTGCCAAATAACTAAGTATAATAATGTCCTTGGGTAGTAGGTTCTTATCTACATCATATCGATTGGTTGAATCGATAGTGAGATGATGTAGAGAACACTATACTAAACCATTCTTAGTCAAGCATTAATATTCAAGGACAATATTAATGTATGGAGACTAGCATATAGGTCAATTGATGACTTGAGCTCACAAGTCATGGATAGTGGCACATGAGTATACATTAGAGAATGTGTACTGAATTGACCCGTCATGAGAAAGTTTCATAGATTGTCATATGAGTATCATAAACTTTCTCATGTGGCTATTAGTAGGAATAGTCCTTAGACCTGAAGTCACTACGGTTCCCTATATAAGGAGTTATGTACTTTGGTATCGTCAAACATCACCCGTAACAGGGTGGACTATAAAGGCGATCACTGAGTATGTAATAAATTATGCAGAGGGATGTGAGTGATGTAGATGAGATCTATCCCTCCCATATGACGGAAGTGATATTTGTGGGCCCCTTGATCGAGTAGGACTACTAAAACGCATGACCATGCTCAAATGAATCAATATGAGATATTGAGCTCATTTATTTGAGTGAGTCTACTCGGGGATCAAGAAACATAAAGATTGATTGGGGATGACACGATCTATGCTTCATTGGTCAATCTAGATATCAAGGATAGAAGGACAAGGTCATACATTGTCATAGTCATAGAGGTTAAGTCGGATCTTGACTTTCTCGTCACTTGGGTAGCAATGATGCATTGCTAGATGCTGTTCATTGCTTGTGTCTAAAGAAGTTTAGACACATTGCCAACGTTACAAGAACCTATTGGGTCACACACTAAGGATACGATGCTTCGGAGATTAATTGATCTTAGTTTAACTAACATTTGATCCGAATTGGATTAATTAAGTTAGACTCAAGTGAATCCAATTAGATTATGGGATTGAGTCTAATTTGAGTTAGACTCATCTAGATTAGACTCAACCACTTAATTATGGATAATAGTTTAATGAAAATTATTTAAGAGGAAGGCTAAGAGACATTCTATTCATTAGATGTATAGAATATTAAGAGTCTCAAGGGATACTAAAAGGCTTGATATTCATTGGGATTTATTAGCATTAAGATGAGAGGAGCTCAAGGGACAAAGACCCTTGATATTCATTAGATGAGTATAAATACTTCTCTTGTCAAAGGCTAGAGAGAGCACTTCTCTTGTTCTTCTTTCTTCCTCCTTGTCCAAAACTCCCTAGTGGAGGTTCTTGTGCTTTGTGAACCATCCCAAGTTGCTAGCACAACAAAGGTGGTTCCTCTCCGAGGCAAAGATCGTGTTCGTGTGAATACGCATAGAGGCACAGACACTTGAACGTGCAAGAGATCCGACATACCTCGGATAAGCGGGATAAGAGAAGGGCACGCGCCAAAGGTATACCTATACGATAGGTTTTTTGTAAATTCACTTTGTATGAGTTTTCTTTTGCATGGATCGCTCGAGGTATCTTATTTCCACTGCAAATTTTAAATATTTTTGCCCATAGATCCCTACAAGAGGCGCCTTTATTAATCTCATCCGAGGTGCCTCCAATCAACCTGAGGCGCCTCCAACAGCTGAACCTTCATCAGTGAAGTTTATCTACGTGGAGGCACCTCCATCCATCTAGGGCACCTCTAGTGTCTCAGCTAAGGTGCCTCCAATTAGCTCCAAGACAGCTCTAGTAGTATTCATCTGAGGTTGACTTCTTGCTTCTAACTCCTGCAAAAACTTGTTAGTGCAAATACGTGCAAACAAAATTAGTACATAAAATAAAATAAAATTATTAGTTAGATCTTGTCTACCAAGACCATGATCTAGTTTTGGTCTCAACTTAGATTTTCAAAATGGATCAAAGTTGAACAAGTGCCTACAGTTTACTGGGACTGATCCTAATGAGATCTCTCTCCTCTAGTGCTTACCTGACTTACTCATAAAACATCTAGTCCTATAGACCTATTTGGACTTTGTCTAGTCATGCTTAGACTTACCTGCCTTTCTCTAGACCAGATTAATCTAATCTACTAAGACTTACCAGCAATACTGAGTTAACACATCAAATATAAAATAGTAAAGTAAAATAGTATTACCAGTATTAAAGATTCGTTGGTTTGGTTAACCACAGGTTAAAGGGGGTAAATAGCCCTGCAATTTAAAATTAGCACTTCTCTTGCTTTTGCTTAACAAGGATAAACACACATTAATTGTAATAAAAGAAATGCATCAAACAAAGTGTAAGGAGGCAGAGGTTTATTTGGTTACAATCAAGATGATTATTAATCCAAGGCAAATAAGCGTGTATTAACAAACTCCTTCTTCTACAACAGTCGAAGTTGGAGAAGCCCCTTACAACAATTAGAATTTCTAAATCGAAGTATAACAAATGAATACTGAGTGTTGTTATGAACTCCTAACTCTAGGACCTATTTATAGCTCATTGGTTGAAGTGACCATTTGCTAAAATGACATTCAGGGCGTCACCGTTGGATACAATTTTATCCATGTAGTAACATTTTTTCAATGACTATTGTTCACTTGAGGCACTCAGTTGACACTTAGGGTGCCTCAGTTCATAATCAGGGCGCCTCTGGTAATATTGAGGGTGCCTCAAGTACTGTTCATCCTAGGCGCCTTGAGCATTGTTCATCCGAATGGTCAAGTTCATTTTTGACCATTCTTTTTCTCGCGTTCGCTTGGTTGATGCTCCTGCCATCCAGAGTTGAGCTCACTTGAACACAACTCTGGCATTCTATTCAAGTAGACTTTCTCCCTGACTTCTTGTCCCTCGGGCATTACGTGTGTCCTTTTCGCTTCATCGGTATACTCTTCTCTAGCTGCTCATCCCTTCGATGCATCAAGCCTATTAACTCTCTTCTCATGTCATTCTTCTCACTCGCTGCGTCTTTCGCTCGACTTCTTATTTTCCTATATTTCTACACACTTAGACACAAGACATCAAAAATAATGCAGGACCTAACTTGACTCGGTTGATCAAATCAAAACTAACTCAACATACTTATAAACCTGACCCGACATTGGTATATTGTCAAATATTGAAACTCTAGATGTCAATAGCACCAACACTTCTAAGGCTTCATCATTGCCTTTCAATAAATACATATAACAATATCTAGTGCAGTAATAAAGTACTTTTTGCCTCATCTAGTTTTCATGAATTTTAAATTATATATGTCACTATGAATTAATTCTAGAGGGGTTCTGCTTTTTTCCACTAATTGAAAGACAACTTTATCATTTTAGTTTCAACATATATTTCACATTTATGTGTTGGATCAACATTATATATTGACAATAAATTTAAATTCACAAGTTGTCACAAAGTGTTTTAGTTTATATGTCCAAATCTAACATACCATAAATTAGAACACTCGACCAAATAAGCAGAATTTATAATTCTATTTTCATTGAATTCATGCTGCACAACCATTACATTCATTTTGAATAGATTATTTTCCATGTACCATTTGCCTATGAATCGATTATTGTTTGTCAATACATATTTATTGAATACAAACACTCGTCTAAAACCAGCTTTGATAAGTGCTGACCTTGATACTAGATTCTTTCGCATGTCAGAAATATGAAGCACATTAATTAGTGTCATATTTTAACCTTACGTCATCTTCAATACCACCTTGCCAAGACTAACAATGTTGAAAGTTGTAGAATTGTCCATGATTAGTTTTCTCCCATTAATAAAGGTATAAGTTGAAAATTGGGTCTTGTCATACCAAATGTATCATGTGGTACTAGTATCGACCCACCACTGCCTTAGATTGTCCACCAACTAGGCTTCAAATATAACGACAGTCAGGTCTAATTTTGACATGTCTATTGACACTGACTTATCTTCAGTCATGTGCATTTGAGTGACTTTTTTTGGATGTTGATAGCCTTCGACATTATGATTTAGTTTACCACAATTGTGACATGTTCCTTGGAACTTCTTGGCCCTCTCTTAGCTCTGCCCTTTGTCGGGATACTTTTTCTTTCTCTTCTTGCTAGTGTTTAGGTCCATATATTATATTTGCTAATGGAGTTGAGCATCCCATGGTTGACACGTGGGCTGAAGAAGCTATGTATCAAGACCCACCGAGTTTGAACGACTCTCTCAGACTCTCGAGACCTCTTCGGGAAGGTAGACTCCTGAGACCACCTCAGGAGGGCCTACTCGTGAGACCATCTCGGGAGGATGGATCCCCGAGGTCACCCCAGGAAGATAGACGCCCGAGGTCCTCTAGGGAGGACAGGTCCCCAAGATCACCTCGGGAAGACAGACGCCCAAGACCCTCCAGGGCCAAAGGACCCCGAGATCACCTCGAGGGAGCGGAGCCCGAGGATCATCCTATCCGATGGCCCAACCTCAAGTAACCGTCCCCTTTTTGCAGATCTATGGATAATTATCACCGATAATTATTGGATAATCATGGCTTATAATATGCGGCCATTGAGGTCTTAATTATCTCAACAACCGGGATTTAATTACTGTAGGGGTTGTTACAAGGGTTAGCCAGTAACCAACAATTGAGGGGACGTGGAGAAGAATGTGAGGACACGTGTGACTGCCACCTCAGGTATATAAGGTACTCCAACCCCCCCCAAGTAAGGGGGGTTACACTCATTTTTACTCATACTGCTCCTTAGTGCTTTTCTTCCATATACTCGAGTGCTGACTTGAGCGTCGGAGTGGGCTCTACCGGAAAACTTCCGGCATATTCCCATTAACACTCGTGTTAATCTCGTAGGATGAGAGCTCCTTCCCTTTTGCCATCATCCTCGTGGGTTGGACTCTGGTGACTGGTCATCCACGTCGATTCCTTCCGGAACAAGTTTGGCGCTATCTGTGGGAAACCATCAATGCACTGAGACAGGAAGAAGGACTAGCGAAGAGGGAGGAACCTAAGACCTTCCAAAAGGCACCCTCTACCCCTCTCACTGGAGATCGTGGAAGATCTCATGCCGAAGCAGTTCCGCGGGCCTGAAATTGCCGACTACGATGGGAGGACGGATCCTGAGGATCACGTTTGTAAATTCGAGAATGCGGCCCTTTTGCACCAGTATACAGACGGTGTTAAGTGCCGAGTGTTCTTGAACACATTGTCGGGAGCCGCTCAGAGATGGTTCCAAAGACTACCACAGGGTTCTATATACTCTTTTATGGAGTTTAGAACCGCATTCTTGCATCACTTTACAAGCATCCATCGATACCAAAAGACGGCGTTGAATATTTTCGCCCTCAAGCAGAAGGCGAAAGAACCTCTGAAGGATTACATATAGAGGTTCAATCGAGTGACGCAGGATGTGCCAACTGTGACATCGGAGATCCTGGTCAGCGCCTTCACTCAGGGTCTCTCCGAGGGAGACTTCTTCCGATCATTGGTGAAGAAGCTGCCAACTAGCTTTGACGACTTACTGGGGTGCTCAGTTAAGCATGTCAATGTCGAAGAAGTACAGCAGACCTGCCATAAAGAACCAGCTAGAGTTCCTGCGCCGATCTCGATCTGGTTAGAGAGAAAGGAACCATCAGCACCGCCCCGAGCAAAAGACTCTCGGTTAGAGAGAGATTACTGGGCAGGTAAGAAAAGGCTCGTAGAGACGGTGGAGACCCAAGAGCCAGCGTCGTCGAAGAAGTACTATGATTTTCATGGCAGTACCACGCACTCCACAGAAGAGTGCCACACTTTGAAGAAGAGGATGGCGGAGGAAGTAGATAGCAAGCCCCGGAAACGATGGAAGAAGACGAGGTATCGGCAGAGGTCCTCGAGAAGAAGTCTTTCTCCTCGCGAGCGGTCGTCAGGAGGTGAAGGACTCCTGCGACCATACCGATCACGTTCCAGGGGGAGAAGCCGGGAGGTGGCATCTCGTCGATCCCCCTCTCCTGAGTGACACCCCAGGAAGGGCAAGGCCACTGTGCGAGGCCCTCCTTCGGGCCATGTAGGAGTGATCTCCGGAGGTCCTACCGGAGGAGACTTGAACCGGGCAAGAAAAGTTCATACCCGACGGCTGGAGAATTACTCCATCGGGACGAGCAGTAGCCAGCACAGAGGCCCTGTCATCTCATTCGGTCCAGATGACGTGGAGGATGTGGAGACGCCTCATGAGAACGCCTTGGTAATTCTCACACGCATAGCTAATTATGAGGTTAAGCGTGTCTTCGTGGATACAGGTAGTTCTGTAAACATCCTGTACAAGGCGACCCTGGACTAGATGTAGCTCGACGGGGACGAGCTGCGGCCGGTATCCACTCCACTCTTCGACTTCACGAGGTACCGGGTGCAGTCGATAGGCTTGATCTCCCTATCTCTGTCATTGGGAGATGACATACTGGAGCGGACGAGGAGGACTCCCTTCCTAGTCGTGGATGCACCCTCATCCTACAATACTATCCTCGGACGTCCCACACTCAGTGTGTTCCAGGCGGTGGTCTCAGTCTACCACCAAAAGATCAAGTTCCCAGTGGGCGATCAGGTAGTCGAGGTCAAGGGAGAGCAGCTGGCTTCCCGATGATGTTACAGTGGGGAGGTTAGGTCGAAAGCCCACAAGAACCTGAAGGCTGAAGAAGCTCTGCAAGTTGATCACGCCAACCCTCGAGAGGAGGAAGGATCCAGAGAAGAACGGAGGGAGGTGGAGAGTGAGGAAGTCCAAATACACCCTCACCAGACCGGGGGAGTGATAAAGATTGTTGTTGACCTCCCACCGGAGTTGAGAAGTCGGCTGATTGACTACTTACAGAGTCATTGGAACGTGTTTTCTTGGGCTACTGAGGAGATCCAAGGAGTCCCCCTAGCCTTGGCCATGCATCATTTGCATGTGACCCCGGGGGCTCGACCGGTAAAGCAAAGACGAAGGCATTTTGCACCAGAGAAGGACAAAGCTATCAGAGAGGAAGTCGCCAAGTTGCTAAAGGTCACATCAGAGAAGTTCAATTCCCGACTTGGTTAGCTAATATAGTTCTTGTCCCTAAGCCCAGGGGTAAATGGCGGGTGTGTATTAACTTTCGAGACCTCAATAAAGTCTGCCCTAAAGACTACTACCCTCTGCCTCGTATTGATAGACTAATAGATTCTACCTCTGGTTGTGAGTTCATTTCCATGTTGGACGCCTACCAGGGGTACCACTAGGTTCCTCTCGCGCCTGAAGACCAAGAAAAAGTAAACCATGTGACGGCAGATGACACATATTGCTACAACGTCATGCTTTTCGGATTGCGCAACGCTGGGGCAACCTACCAGCGCATGATGGACAGGGTCTTCAAGCATCAGATTGGGAGGAACATTAAAGTCTATGTAGATGATATCCTGGTCAAGACCGACAAGGGTAAAGATATGGTAGCTGACTTAAAAGAGTCCTTTGCCACCCTAAGGGCCAATCGACTGAAGTTGAACCCGACCAAGTGTCTGTTTGGGGTAAAGAGCGGTCGGTTACTAGGCTACATGGTGACAGAGAGGTGGATCGAGGCTAATGCTGATAAGGTGAAGGTCATCCTTGATATGCCCTCTCCTCGCAACTTCAAGGAGGTACAGAGGATGAACGGCAAGATTACAACTCTGTTTAGATTCATCTCCAAGTCTACTGAGAGGACCCTGCCCTTCTTCAAGATTCTGAGAAAGGCAGTCAAGTTCGACTAGGACGACCAGTGTGAGAAGGCATTCGCAGATCTGAAAACTTACTTAGCGGAGCCCCCTGTCCTTTATAAGCCAGTGGAAGGGGAGATCTTGTTCGTCTACCTATCCGCGGCTGAGCAAGTAGTGGGCTCTGCACTCATTCGAGAAGAAGGCATGGTGCAGTACCCAGTCTAATTCTTCGGACACCTCTTGAAGGATGCAGAGACACACTATACCATAATGGAGAAGTTGGCCTACGCTCTGGTCTTAATGGCCCAGAGGCTCAAGCCATATTTCCTAGCACACCCGATTGTGGTTCTCACCAACAACCCGCTGGGAAGAGTTCTCATTAATCCGGAAGCCTCGGGTCGACTAATCAAGTGGACTGCGGAGCTGAGCGAGTATGAGATTGAGTACCAGCCTCATACTGCCATCAAGACACAGGCCCTTTCGGATTTCATGCTCGAATCTATCCTTGAGCCTGAAGCAGGAGTCTGGAAGATCTTTGTAGACGGGTCTTCCAACACCAGGCACAGCGGAGTCGGAGTGTTTACATTTATCTATTCGACTCCACTTCAAAGCCACCAACAATCAAGCTGAATACGAGATGATCTTCGCAAGCCTGCAAGCAACCAAGCATGTGGGAGCTACTCGGGTCATTGTACATTCGGACTCTCAGCTTGTGACACAGCAAATAATGGGTGACTTCGAAATAAAGTGTGAACGCCTGCAGGGGTATGTAGCTCTCTATGAGCTGCTAAAAGCTTCTTTCACGGAGGTTATCCTGCAGAAGATCTCCTGGGCAGACAATGTCAAGGCAGTTGAGCTAGCCAAGTTGCCTAGCTCCATCTCGGCCAGGAAGCTAGACGAGCCTAGGGCCCCTGAAGAAACTGTAACTCAGATTAGAGAAGAGGCGGAAGGCAATACCGTAGCCGATTGGAGAGATCCATATGTGGAGTTCCTACGCAGTGGGAACGCTCCATGCGTGGATCAAGGAGTCAGATTATTCCGCCACCGGGCTGTCAGATTCACATTAGTCGGAGATCAACTATACAGGAGAGCCTTTGCCCGACCACTCCTCAAATGTGTCAGGCTAGAGGAAGTCGATTATGTGATGCGAGATATATATGAAGGCATTTGCAGAAGTCACATTAGGGGAAGGTCACTGTCTAGGAAAATTATCCTGACAGGGTACTTTTGGCCCACTCTGCAGGCCGATGCTCTCAAGTTCATGGCCGGATGCGAGGTCTGCCAGAAACATCAGCATGTGACTCATCGACCGATCGAGCCCCTGCGAGTCTCCATAATGTCCTGCCCATTTGATCAGTGGGGAATGGACATTGTAGGCCCATTTCCCATTGGACCTTAGCAAAAAAAGTTCCTACTAGTTCTCGTGGACTATTTTTCTAAATGGGTGGAAGTTGAGCCTCTGGCACACATCACGGAGGCCATTGTGATGAAGATCCTATGGAAGGATATTGTCTGCAGATATGACATCCCTCACAAGCTGGTGTCGGATAATGGAAGACAGTTTGTCGGGCGCAAACTCAAAGAATGGTGCGAGGGGCTAGGTATTCGCTAAGCCTTCACGTCGGTCGCATACCCTTAGGGAAATGGCCAAGCCGAAGTCGTTAATCCGGAAATCCTCAGAGGATTTAAGATAAAGCTAGATCACATCGGAGGTAGCTGGGTCGAGGAGCTCCCCATCATCTTGTGGTCCTACTGTACCACTCCACGGGAAGGAACAGGACAGAGTCTTTTTCAGATGGTGTATGGAGCTGAAGTCATGATTTCGGTGGAGGTAGGTGAGGAGTCCATCCAGCTGCAGCACTATAACAAAGAGGACAATGATCAAGAGCGGCTGATCGACCTAGATCTCGTGTCAGAGATCCGTGATAAAGCAGCCGCCCGACTTGAAGCGTACTGGCAGCGTATGCAACAAGCTTACAATCGCCGAGTGATTGCCCACAGCTTTGAAGTCGGAGACAAGGTCTGGAAAAGGATCAAGCCAGTCAGTAACCCGGGGAAGCTGTTCACGTGCAACTTGTATTCTTGTTGGCACTGCCTTGCAGTTCAATAAACAAAGAATCAAATGAAATCTTATTTGAAGAACACCAAGTACTTGCCTGTTAAAACCCTACTGCCTCATGGTGCTGCGGATGCCCGAGGTGAGTAGGCATGGTCCGGGTGCTGCGGATGCCCGACCAGGAGCTACTAAAACCCTACTACCTTGCGGTGCTGCGGATGTCCAAGGTGAGTAGGCTTGGGCTGGGTGCTGCGGATGCCCGACCAAGAGCTGTTAAAACCCTAGGTGAGTAGGCTTGGTCTGGGTGTTGTGGATCCTAACCAAGAGCTATTAAAACCCTATTACCTCGCGGTGTTGCGGATACTCGAGGTGAGTAGGCTTGGTCTGGGAGTTGCGGATACCTGACCAAGAGCTGTTAAAACCCTACTACCTCGCGGTGCTACGGATACCCGAGGTAAGTAGGCTTGGTCTGGGTGTTGCGGATGCCCCACCATGAGCTATTAAAACCCTACTACCTCGCGGTGCTGCGGATGCCCGAGGTGAGTAGGCTTGGCCGAGGTGTTTCGGATGCCCAGGCAAGAGCTTCCAAAACCCTACTGCCTCGCGGTGCAGCGGATGCCCGACCAAGAGCTGTTAAAACCCTACTACCTCGCGGTGCTGCGGATTCCCGGTCAAGAGCTACCAAAACACTACTACCTCGTGGTGCTGCGGATGCCCGAGGCGAGTAGGCTTGGTCCAAGTGTTGCGGATGCTCGTGCTGCCGATGCTCGACCAAGAGTTGCTAAAACTCTACTATCTCGCGGTGCTACCGATACCCTTAGTGAGTAGGCTTGGTCCGGGTGTTGCGGATGCCCGACCATGAACTGTTAAAACCCTACTACCTTGCGATGCTGCGGATGCTCGAGGTGAGTAGGTTTGGCCGAGGTGCTGCGGATGCCCGACCAAGAGCTGCCAAAACTCTACTGGCTCGCGGTGCTGCGGATGCCCGAGGTGAGTAGGCTTGGTCCGGGTGCTACGGATGCTCGACCAAGAGTTGCTAAAACCCTATTACCTTGCGGTGCTGCGGATGCCTGAGGTGAGTAGGCTTGGGCTGGGTGCTGCGGATGCCCAACCAAGAGCTGTTAAAACCCTACTACCTCGCGGTGCTGTAGATGCCTGAGGTAAGTAAGCTTGGCTGAAGTGCAACGGATGCCTGGCCAAGAGCTATCAAAACCCTATACCTCGCGGTGCTGCGGATGCCCAAGGCGAGTAGGCTTGGCTGAGGTGCTGTGGATGCCCAAGGTGAGTAGGCTTGGCCGAGGTGCTGCGGATGCCCGACCAAGAGCTTCTTGACCCCTACTACTTCATGGTGCGGTGAATACCCGAAGTGAGGAGAACTGGTTAGGGTGCTGCGGATGCCCAACCAACTATCAACCCATAAGCTTACCAGATCAGAAATGACACCATCAGATACCGGAGGAAAATATCATATGTATTCAATGCTAAAAGAACTTACATGACAGAGGTAATAAGCTTCCTTCTTTACTTCTGAGTGAAATACATTGTCAATAACATCCCATGAAAGTACAGAATACACGTAGGGGTAGGGGATACAATCGGTGGACCTTGAAGAAAGGGGGTCACTCCTTTGCCCGGACTCTCCTTTATTGCTGTGCCATTTCCTCGTGGTTGTCCGACAACGACTTGTATTGCTTGGTGGTTCATTTTGGCTGCTAGGCCCTAGGGTTCTTGGACTGAAAGCCACCCTCGCTGCGCTTGTGACCCCTTGGTCCTGGGTGGGGGCTAAAGCAACAAAGTAAAATACAAAGAGATGCAACTACTATAGCTCCTCCCTCTGGATTGATGCTTGTCTCAGCCGGGTATTCCCGGCCTACCCGTCTGCACCCGGGGCCTCTCTCTCGGTTAATTGCTCCTCAGGCTGTAGGCTTATTCTTCAGCTTTCTGGCTCCTCGGGCCGAATGCTTATTTTTCAACTTCCTTGCTCCTCGAGTCAGTAACAAACAGTGCATAAGAAGTTGGAGTACCAAAAGGGAAAAGAAGACTTACGCGTGAGAATGAGTCCTTAGAGGATGAAGATGAAGACGATGTCTGCTAAGCAATGATGTCGGAAGGTGGAAGAATGTCTTCTCCTCCCCTTTTTATAGGGAGGAAGCCACCTGCGTGTGTACAATGCGGGCAAGACACGTGGATGGCGAGGGTCAGCCATATCGAGGCGTCACCACTGTTAGGTAGCCGTTTGATGTGAGGCTGCCGTGCATATCAGCAGGAGAGCACGAAGAGAGAAGTTAGGGCACGTGACAAAGGTGCATTCGCGAAGGGGTTTTGTCGCCATTAAGTGGGCCCATGCGCTTTTAATGGGTGATGGACGACTATCATTATTGTACCTCGAAGTTCGCATAAGCCTTTTTGGACTGAGCCAAGAAATCGCCTGGGGACCAGGGACGAATGTTTCGATTGCTCGGACCCGACGAACCGCCAATGAAGCAATAATGTATATATGGACCCACCACGGCATAACTTCTTCGTCACACCACTAGCCTAATCAGTGAGCCACACTTCCTTCGATTAAACTTGAAGGGAGGAACTTGTGATGGGGTTGAGCATCCCATGGTTGACACGTGGATTGAATAAGTTATGTGGCAAGATTCACCGAGTCTGAATGACTCTCGAGACCTCCTCGGGAAGGTAGACTACCGAGACCACCTCGGGTGGGCCTACTCTTGAGACCCTCTCGGGAGGATGGATCACCGAGGTCACCCTGGGAAGACAAACGTCCGAGGTCCCCTCGGGAGGACAGGTCCCCAAGATCACCTCGGGAAGACAGACGCCCGGGACCCTCCCGGGCCAAAGGACCCTAAGATCACCTCGGGGGAGTGGAGCCCGAAGATCATCCTATCCGATGGCCCAACCTTAAGTAACCGTCCCCTTTTTGTGGATCTGTGGATAATTATCACCGATAATTATTGGATAATCATGGCTCATAATATGCGGTCATTGAGGTCTTAATTATCGCAATGGCCGGGATTTAATTACTGTAGGGGGCGTTACAAGGGTTAGTCAGTAATCGAAAATTGAGGGGACGTGGAGAAGAACGTGGGGACACGTGTGACCTTCGCCTCAGGTATATAAGGTACTCCAACGCCCCAGGTAAGGGAGTTACGCTCATTTTTACTCATACTGCTCCTTAGTTCTTTTCTTCCATATACTCGAGTGCTGACTTCAGCGTCGGAGCGGGCTCCATCGGAAAACCTCCGGCGTGTTCCCATTAACGCTCGTGTTAATCTCGCAGGGTGAGAGCTCTTCCCTTTCGTCATTATCCTTGTGGGCTGGACTCTGGTGACTAGTCATTCGCGTCGATTCCTTCCGGAACATTTGCCTTTGCAAATATATGCATTTTTGTTGATTTTGATTGTTTGTAATTGCTTTTTTCAATTTGCATTCTTATAATAAGATCCTCAATTCCATCTTCTTTCTCTTGTGCTTTAGATAATTTTTTAATTCCCTCCACAAAGGTGGGTGTTTTTCGATTATCATAGCAACTTGAAAGTACTCATTCATTGTCATGTCCTCGGCATGTAGAATATGTTGAAGCAATTTATGATCTATGGGATCATGTATTTTGATATTTAGGCAAAGGGTTTAAGTTAATTCACTCTTATATTTGATATGTGTATGTGAGTGTGCAGGTTTGCAGGATACACATATGCTTAGCTGGACGGTTTCGGATCCGGTGAAGGATAGCATGAGGAGACAAGCTGTGGGCTTGTATGTATCCGAGGGATCATGGACAAAGTAAGAATGATGAGCTGAGAGAAGCGCACTTCGAGGCATACACGAAGAATGACATGAGAATGAGCCACGGGCTCGTATGTACACGGTGCTCACAGCATACAACAATTGTCTCCCAAGATACAATGACTTTATCTTGCAATAGCAGCATTACAAATCGTAATACCTCCGAATCCAAGAAGCTTCTGGAACTCTCAAAATACAAGCATTGGTTTGAAAATGAAACGAATGAATGAGAATGTGAGAGATCTTACTTATACCAAATGAAGGGGTGAAGTAACATCTGAGATCAATTAAATTTCATCCATCTAACTTGAATCGAATGATCTAGATTGCATTCTTTCCCAAGAAACACAATACATCTTCATTGGATATTCTTCTTTTAAAACAATGGATAAGAGTATTGAAGGAATACTTATGTCTTCTCATTTGGATGAATCTGATTCATCCGTCTTAATCCAACCATCTAGATTAAATGATATCATCAATATGTATAATTTCTCATTCACACGCTAAATGATTCAAAAGTCCCATTAGACTAGACGGGTTGCTACCAAAAATAAAAAATATAAATAAAAACAAATTTTCTAACACAAACATAAGCACTGAATCAGGAGGAAACATATCTCCTGATTTTTTAACCACAAACAAGAGTTATAATTAAGATTCATGCGCTAAGTGATATATAAAAAATTTCATCATAGTATTATATAATAAAAACTCTGTGAGACTTTGCTTGAAATTATGACCAGCAAAAAAAATCTCGAATGCAGTATAAATTGTTTTTTAATGATCCATGTTGAATACTTTATAATAATATTTGAATTAAATTTGATAGGGATGAGCAATCAGGAGCATATGGTACAGAAAAATTACGTAGTAGGGCCCACCAAACTAATGACCCAAGATCAGATCGAGACCTCATTCTCCTAAAACTATCTCGGGAGAATGTGGGAAGACCCTCGAGGTCAGACCGAGGATTGAGCTCTCGAGACTATCTCGAGAGAATAGAGGAAGACCCCCGAGGTTAAACTGGGAGACAAGACTCCGATACTGACGCGGGAGAGTGGAGCTCGAAGAGCAGCGTAGGGATAAGAGAGTAAAGCTTCAAGTACCCTCCCCTCTTTCTCGAACAAGAAAGTCAGCAGGTAATTATTGTTTGTAACGCATGGTAATGAGGACTTTAATAGTCGTGGTGGCTGTTGCCAGAGGAGAACAACTGTTAAGTAACAGATGACTAGGAAACGTGGAGGAGGAGGTAGGGATACGTGGGGAGAAAGCGTCAGGTATATAAGATGCTTCGGCACCCATGTAAAGGGGTTAAGCTTTCAGAACTCGAATACTTGAATTCCTTGTTTTCCCCCACTAAAAGAAAGAGTTCTAACTTGAGCGTCGGAGAGGGCTCCACCGGAACTTCTTCTGGTGCATCCCCTTTACGCTCGTGTTAACTTCACAAGCGTCGACATCTTCTTCCTATTGTCGTCATCGTAACCTGCACTTTGGTGATTCATTATCCCTGTCGTTCACTTCCGAAACAAGTTTGGCGTCGTCGTCATTGTAGGCTGCGCTTTCGTGACTTGTCATCGCCGTCGTTCACTTCCAGAATAAGTTTAGCACCGTCTGTGGGAATCTAGTCTAATCACTAGAAGGAACACTACGATGGTGGAACCAAAGGGACAACCCATCATTTTGACACGGGAGGAGTTGGACCGCTTAGTTGTCAACGCCATCATAGGAGCATTGAAGCAGCATCAGATTGAATAAGCCGCCTCTCAATGAGCGGCCCCGATACAGGCCGAGATCCCAAGGGTGTCAGCCTCACACAATCGGAATCGAAGATTCATCTCGCCATTAGGAGGGTCGGCAATGATAACCCTGGGGCACAGGCGAGATTCCATAGGAGAAATAGAGAGGGTGCATTCCGCCGCTTCTAGCGTTCTATGACAGGAGGATGGGCAGGAAAAGATCGAGGTCGCCAAGGTTCTCTTAAAGTCCCTGTCTACGCCTTTTGCTCCGGACATCATAATGGATCCCATGCCTAAATAGTTTTGTGGCTCAGGAATTGCTGATTATGATGGGAAAAGGGATCCAAAAGATCACATTTGCAAGTTTGAAAATGCAACCGTGTTACACTAATATACAGATGGTGTGAAGTGTCAGGTGTTTCTGAACACACTATCGGAGGCCGCCCAGAGATGGTTTTAGAGGCTGCCTCAAAATTCAATAAACTCTTTTCTAGAGTTTAAAACCATCTTCCTACATCACTTCGCCAGCAGCCGGCGGTACCAGAAAATGGCTTTAAACCTGTTCGCCTTGAAGCATAAAAGCAAAGAGCTACTGAAGGATTATATCCAACGGTTCAATCGGGTGGCGTAGACATGCCGAGTGTCACTTCAGAGATCCTCATCAGCGCTTTTACTCAAGGACTCTGTGAAGGAGATTTCTTTCGGTCACTGGTGATGAAACCATCGGCCAGCTTCAATGATCTATTGGGGTGGTCGGTCAAGCATGTTAATGTGGAGGAGGTGCAGTACGCCAGTCGCAAAGATTCAGCATGGGTCCCTATCCAAATCTCTTTGAGAGGAGAGAACCACCCACTCTTACCCAAGCAATGGACACTCGATCCGGGAAGGATTACTGGAACAACAAGAAGAAGTTGGTAGAGATGGTTGACACTGAAGGACCTGAACTGCTGAAGAAGTACTGCGACTTTCATGGTAGTACTACCCACTCCACAAAGGAGTGTTACACCCTGAGGAAGAGAAGATCCAACGATACGGATGCTAAGTTACGCAAAAAATGGAACAGTGCGGGGCATCGACGAAGGTCTCCTCGCCGATGCCCTTCCCTCATCGACGACAACTGGGGGAGGACAGATCCAGGCGCCCGTCCCGGTCATCCTCGAGAGGAAGAAGCCGGGAGATGGTACCCCACCAGTCTGTCTCCCCAAAAAGAGATCCTAAGAAGGGTAAGATGTTGGCTCGCGAGCCTCCATCGGGCCATGTGGGAGTAATCTCAGGAGGTCTGACCGGAGGAGATTCCCATCGGGCAAGGAAGGCCCATACCCGTAGGTTGGAAAATTACGCCATCGGGACTGAGAGGGAGAAGTGTTAGGGCCCTATCATCTCCTTTAGACCCGACGATCTAGAGGATGTTGAAGCCCCCCACGAAGATGAACTGGTAATTCTCGCCCGTATAGCCAATTATGAGGTTAAATGCATTTTTGTGGATACAGGTAGCCCCGTTAATATCCTGTACAAGGTTGCGTTGGACCAGATGCAGGTCGACGAAGATGAATTACACCCTTTCTCCACTTCGCTCTTTGGTTTCACTGGATACCGAGTACAACCGATGGGATAGATTTCATTGCCTCTATCGTTGGGGGATGACACCCTACAGGACAAGGAGAACTCCTTTCATGATCATAGATGCCCCTTCATCGAACAATGCTATTCTAGGGAGACCAGCGCTCATCTTATTCCAGGCGGTGGTCTCAGTCTATCACCAGAAGATTAAATTCACACTAGGAGAGCGGGTGGCAGAAGTTAAAGGAGATCAACTATCTTCCCGGCAATGCTACAGTGGGGAAGTTAGGACAGAGGCTCGCAAGAACCCGAGGACCCATGAAGCTTTGCAAGTCGACTTGGCCAATCCTCGAGCAAAGGAAGGAGTCAAAGAGGAACGTATGGAGGTCGAGAGCAAGGAAGTACAAATTCATCCTCAACGGGCTAGAGGAAGCACAAGAATTACTGTCGATCTTGTGCCATAACTTAAAGGCCAGCTGATCAACTGCTTGGAGGATCATCAGGATGTGTTTGCGTGGGCTACTGAAGAAATCAAGGGAGTCCCTCCCACCTTGGCCACACATCAATTGCATATCACTCTAAGTGCCCGACAGATAAAACAAAGGCGAAGACACTTTACTCCAGAGCAAGACAGGATTATTAGGGAAGAAGTCGCAAAGTTGTTAAAGGTTAGGCATATCAGAGAAGTTAAATTCCCGACCTGGTTGGCGAATGTTGTATTAGTCCCTATGCCGGGGGTAAATGGCGGGTTTGTATCAACTTCCGTGATTTAAATAAAGCCTGCCCTAAAGACGATTACCCCTTACCTCGCATTGATCTACTAGTAGATTCGACTTCCGGTTGTGAATTTATTTCGATGTTGGATGCATATTAGGGATACCACCAGGTTCCCCTCACTCGAGAGGATCAAGAGAAAGTCGGCTTCGTAACGGCGGATGACACTTACTATTACAATGTCATGCCATTCGGCTTACGCAACGCAGGGGCAACCTATCAGCGGATGATGGATAAGGTGTTTCGATACTAGATCGGAAGGAATATTAAAGTGTATATGGATGACATCTTGGTCAAGACGGAGAAGGGAAAGGATATGATTGCCAATTTGGAAGAGACATTCGCTACCTTGAGGGCCAATGGACTGAAACTAAACCCTGTTAAATGTTTATTTGGGGTGAAAAGTCGACGGTTTCTTGGATGCATGGTAACGGAGAGAGGAATTTAGGCTATTTCTGAGAAAGTGCAAGTTATCCTCAATATGTCATCTCCTCGTAATTTCAACGACGTGCAGTAGCTTAATGGAATAATTACAACCTTATCCCGGTTCATATCCAGATCTGCTGACAGAGCTTTGCTTTTCTTCAAAATTCTAAGGAAAGCAGTCAAATTCAAATGGGATGACCAATACGAGAAGGCTTTTACAGATTTAAAAGCATACCTCTCTGAACTCCCCATCCTATACAAGCCACTAGGAGGAGAGACGTTTGCCTACTTGTCTGTTGCTGAACAAGCTGTAGGTTCTACGCTTATTCGCGAAGAAGGCAATACTCAGTATCCTATCTATTTCTTTGGGCATCTCCTGAAAGAGGCAAAGACTCGATATACTACCCTGGAGAAATTGGCATATGCCTTAGTATTGATGGAACGAAGGCTGAGACCATATTTTTTGGCGCATCCCATCATGGTGCTTACTAACAGTCCACTCGGGCGCATCCTCACAAATCTAAAGGCCTCGGGACTATTAATCAAGTCGATGATAGAGTTGAGTGAGTATGGAATTGAGTACCATCCCTGAACATTTATCAAAGCTCAAGCTCTGGCCGACTTTATGCTTGAAGCTGCCCCAGGACCTGAAGCTGGTGAAGTATGGAAGATTTATGTAGATGACTCATCCAATAACAAGTATAGTGGGGTCGGGGTTCTGATAATTTCTCCTAGGGAAGTCGTACTACAACTATCGATCCGACTCAACTTCCGAGCCATCAATAATGAAGCCGAGTATGAGGCAATACTAGCTGGGCTTCAAGAAGCCAAGCAAGTGGGGGCTACTCGAGTTATGTTACATTCAGACTCTCAGCTCGTGGCTCAACAGTTCAAGGGAGAGTTTGAAGTTAAGAATGAGCGTCTGCAAAGGTATGTGACCATATATGAGCAACTAAAATCTTCTTTTACTATAGTCATTCTTTAGAAGATATCTCGAGCAGATAATGTCATGGCATACGAGCTAGCCAAATTTGCGAGCAGCCTTGCACAATGGACTCTAGAAGAGCATAGTGCTCCAGAAGGAGCCATGGCCCAGATCAAAGAAGAAGCTGTTGACACTGTATTACCTGACTGGAGAGAACCTTATGTAGAATTCTTACGCAGTGGAGCAGTGTCAACGAGTAATAAGGAAGCTCGACTTTTCCATCGCAGGGCTTCCAGATTCATGTTGGTCGGAGAACAGTTGTATAAAAGAGCATTTGCCCGACTATTTCTCAAGTGTATTGGTCCACAGGAGGTTGATTACATCATGTGGAAGGTGCACGAAGGCATATGTGGAAGTCATATTGGGGGAAGATCCATGGCCAGAATGATTATTCTGACCGGATATTTTTAGCCCACATTGTAGGCTGATGCTACTAAATTTGTTATCGGGTGCCAAGCTTGTCAAAAGCATCAACGTATCACTCATCGCCTGATTTAACTACTTCGACCCTCAACTATCTTATGCCCCTTCGATCGGTGGGGGATGAACATTGTGGGTCCTTTCTTGATCGGACCTCAACAGAAAAAGTTTCTATTGATATTAGTTGACTACTTCTTCAAATGGGTCGAGGTTAAACCACTCGCGCGTATCATGGAAGTCGCTGTGATGAAGATTCTGTGGAAAGACATAGTTTATAGGTATGACATTCCTTATAAATTGATATCGGATAACGACAGACAGTTTAAAGGGCGTAAACTCAGAGAGTGGTGTGAAGGCCTAGGTATTCACCAAGCTTTCACCTTAGTCGCTTATCCTCAGGGTAACAACCAGGCAGAAGTGGTAAACTAGGAGATTATTAGAGGGCTCAAGATAAAGCTGGACCATATTGGAGATAGTTGGGTCGAAGAACTCCCGAGTATCTTGTGGTCGTACCATACTACCACCAAGGAAGGGAGCGATTAGAGTCCCTTCAATTTGGTATATGTCGCGGAAGCAATGATTCCTGTGGAAATAGGCGATGAGTCAATCCGACGTCAACACTATAACAAGGAAGATAATGATCAGGAATGATTATCGACCTAGACCTGGTGACAAAGGTTAGAGATAAAGCAGCTGCTCGACTAGCTGTGTACCGCTATCGTATACAACAAGTATACAATCGTCGAGTGATCACTCGGACTTTCGAAGTCGGGGATAAGGTCTGTAAAAGAACCAAATCAGTCGACGACGCTGGGAAGCTCGAGCCTCAATGGAGTGGATCTTACATCATTGTCAAAAAGCTTATAGGAGGTAGTTATTATTTACAAGATGTTGAAGGCAAAAGGTTAGAGAGGTCATGGAATGCAAGTCACCTCCAGCCGTATCGCATTCGGAGAGTCGAGTGAGTAACACATGTATTTGTAAGCATATCTGTATTTCCTTGAAACTTGAGTAATTAAAGAAACAGAAGAGATGTCTCACCAAGATCAAATGGAAGAGTTCAAGCTCCTACCATCTTGACGTATCGAGGATACCCAAGATGTGTAGACCTGGTCGAGGTGCTGAGGATGCCTGGTCGAGAACAGTCCAAGCTTCTACCATATTGAGGTGCCGAGAATGCTCAAGATGTGTAGACCTAGCTGAGGTGCTGAGGATGCCCAGCCAGGAGCAGCCGAAGATCCTACCACCTTGAGGTGCCGAGGATGCCCAAGATGTCGAGGTGCTGAGGATGCCTGACCGGGAGCAGCCCAAGCTCCTACCATCTTGAGGTGCCAAGGATGCCCAAGATGTGTAGACCTGACCGAGGTACTGAGGATGCCCGGCCAGGATGTTAGGATGTATACTAAAAGCCTTGCCTTTTCTGTATGATCATCCACATTTTGAAAGAGATTCACAATAACACTGATGCGTATTTATATTAGTATATGCATAAAAGTCCGACACTTTGCATTGTAGATAACATGGTGTGTGGTGACACACAGAAGATTATGTTATCAGTCCCTTACCTAGTATAAGTAGAGGCTTACAACCGAGATGGAGTTGGACAAACCATCACGATGGTTATAGTGTAATTAGGTGTGGTTTGTCTTGACCATAGAATTACACTAGTGCGCTTTGTGTATATTGAGCAGGACCAAAACTAGAGGTCATCCAATTTGTACTGACTTAATAATTGGATTGGACCTCGGATTATTATGGAGTGCAATCCCTAAATCCCGATATAATAACGGGCACGTATAGTTAATATTTATTTCTTTGATTTACCAATGGGCGAGATTTATTCTGCTAAAACGATAGGCCCGGTAAGTTGGAAAATAATATTAATTATATGGTGTGTCATTGATTATTGACGGAATCCGTGTCCTAGTGAGTCGGGATGATAATGCCCCCTTGATAAGCTCATAAGGTTCATCATGTTAAACCCTGTAGGTGGATTTGATCCAACATGATAATAAGGTTGAGTGGTACTAGTCAAGGAGTTAGAAGTTGATTAATTAAAATTGTCAGTAATTTAAATTAATCAACGGGCATTCGATATCTTAAATACGGGGGGATGGATGTACTCATAATAGGTGGAGCTCATATGAAAATATGGGGGTTGGTGAGGAAGTTCAATGGAGATCTTTTAGTGGAATGGATCTTCATTAACGGATTGGTTTTAGATCCATTAGTGGGCCAAGACCCAACTCCTCCTCTTGGTCCCTACCTTAGCCCTATATATACCCCATGGGATCAAGAAATCAAGGTTTAATCAATTAATAATCAACTCAAGGCTTTTCTCTCCTCTCCCTCACTTTCTCTCTCCTAGGATAGCCGACGAGCACAAGAGGAAGAAAGCCTTCCCTTCTTCCTCAATTTTCCTCCTTTCTCTTGGTTGTTGGCGCAAGGAAGAAGGGAGTTCTTCTCTTCTCTTGGCTAGTTCGATCAAGAGGAGGCTAGGAGGAGCGGCGGCTGGCCGGAGGAGCAAAAGGAGGAGGCAGCGCAAGGGAATTCTGGCGGCGCCGCAAGCTTGAGAGGAGGGAGGTTTTCGGCCGGATTTGAGTTGGAAGGAAGGACTTTTCATTCCCTCATCTTCTCCTTCTTCTTCCTCTCTGGACCTCCCTTGTGGCCGGCGAGCTTGGAGCTCCTTGGTGGCCGGCGGCGCAAGGCTAGGAGAGGAGAAGGTCGGCGGTAGCTAACCCTAGGGTTAGGGTTTAGCTAGGCATGGAGAAGAGATTAATTGGGACTCCTTGGTGATTCCGGTTCTTGGTAGCTTGTCGCCCACACGACGTCCGGGAGGGAATGGACATAAGGTAGAAGGCTACGAGGTAAAGGAAGGTAATTTTCTTCATTGGCTCCATATAGTTCTATCATTTCATGTGGCTATGTTTGATTAATAATCTTGCTTAATTATTTGTTAATTAACGGTAGATAATTAATTATTGGACCCCAATAATAAACACAAAAATCGATGATCCACTCGTCGTCTTTTTCGTGGTCGAACGGTTAGGCAAATTACAAGGCTCGATCTTTGAGATTGCTCAAGTTGTAATTTGAACCGATCGATGCGATGACGAGATGGTCGTTGGGAGACAGGTCTCCATTCGGATTAATTTTTAATCTGTAGACATGGAGAGGTCTCTCAAGGACGACCAAGTATTGGCTAAGGAAACCTGCCAATCCATACCCATCACAGGAGCAGCTCGAGATCCTACCATCTTGAGGTGCCGAGGATGCCCAAGATGTGTAGACCTGGCCGAGGTGCTGAGGATGCCCGTCCGGGAGCAGCCCGGGATCCTACCATCTTGAGGTTCCGAGGATGCCCAAGACGTGTAGACCTAGCCGAGATGTTGAGGATGCCCGACCGAGAGCAGCTCGGGATCCTACCATCTTGAGGTGCTGAGGATGCCTAAGACGAGTAGACCTGGCCGAGGTGCTGAGAATACCCGACCGGGAGCAGCTCGAGATCCTATCATCTTGAGGTGCCGAGGATGCCCAAGATGTATAGATCTTGTTAGATCTTGTACGGTTGCTAGAGGGGGGGTGAATAGCAAATCTTCGATTCTTTCTTCCTACACGGTTAGTTGCGCAAGCGAAATACACAATAAAATAAAAACTAACAATGAAGAACAATGCTAACAAGGAAGATTTACTTGGTATCCACCCCTAAGGGTGACTAATCCAAGAATCCGTCGATGGATCACTCCCCGGATAACCTCCGGTTAGCCCTTGTCGCTCCTTGTGGGTGGAGAAACCTCGCCACAACACCTTGACAAGACTTGAGCACCAAGACTACTATTTTGCCTTTAACCAAGACAAAATTCGTCAAGAGTTTCAGCCACCACGAAGTCCACTTTAAATAGAACTAAGTCTGAAACCCTCGCCACCAGTCGACTGCTCCCAGGGTAGTCGACTGGTGCCACTAAAAATCGACCATTGCAACCCCATCATTCAAATTTTCAGCCAACTCACTAGTCGCTACCAGTCGACTGCTCCCAGAGCAGTCGACTGGTCCAGAGCTGCATTCCTTCTGTGAGTTTTATCAGTCGACTGCCCCACTCTGATGCCCCAGTACTTTATAGGAGTAGCATACGTTCTGACCAATGGGACATTCTAATGTACCATAATCCCTTGCCCCACACTAAAAATAATGAAACATAGTACCATCACTCCTCTAGTTCTGCTACGCTGATTTGGAAAGCCCTGCTGATGAACGCCCATCCTTGGGAGGTCGAGGAGCTGCCCCAGAATTTCCTTGCACATCATGGTTCCTATAGATCCTCTTTTGTCCAGCATACAGCTGCTCCTGGTCTGATAGTGTATTCTGATCCGACTGTCTATCACCATACACTTGTTTCTGTGCCATCTCGATCAGGAGTGCTCTGTCTAACACCTCACGGTAGGAGGTCGTACCAAATCCGGCTATCTGAATCCGAATATAACCCGCTAATCCCTGGATGAACTGAAGCATCCTCTCTCTATCATGTGCCACCAACTTGGGGCAGTACTCAGCTAGACGGCTGAACTCCGCATTATATTCCATGACCGTGCGCTTTCCTTGCTGGAGACTCAGAAATTCCTGACGCCGAGCCATCTGATACGCAAAGGGGAAGTACTGACTCTCAAATGCCTCACGGAAAGCTATCCAGGTGATGTACTGCTCACCAATGACCGTGCGCTGCGTGGCCCACTAAGTAGTCGCCTCATCACGCAGATGGTAGGCAGCCAGTTCTGCCTTCTCCCACTCTGAACAGACCATGTAGTAAAATGTACCCTCCAAGGTATCGATCCAAGAACGAGCAGCCCGAGGGGCAGGTCCTCCATGGAACAGTGTGAATCGGCCTTTCACCGACTCCGCTAATGCTGGTATCCGTGCTCTAGCCCTAGCCCTAGCACAGTCTGTTGGGACCGGGTGCATGTTGACATGGATACGGGTTCGTAATTTTAAAATTTAATTACGTGCAGCGGAAGGTTTAGCATAAATAATTTCTCAAATTATTTTAACCACGTATCTAGCATGCAACCTTATATTGTGTAGACATGATCATAAATTAAAATTTTGTAGAAAGTAAACTAATTTACTTGATACCTCGCGTAACTCGAAGTAAGGGACGAGATCCAACCGTAGCGTCCCTTGGAAGCTCCGCCTCTATTCGCATCCATGCCGAGTTTTCTTCGGGATGACTTCGCAAAGCCACGAGTTTCGTGTCGACAAGAACTACTAGATTCTCCAAAGGCACGACAAGAATATCAAGAGAGAGAGATGGAAAACTAACAACCAAACGAAAAACGGAATCAAGATTCCGGGAGGAAGGAAGGAGTCGCGCCCCACTTCTTCTTCTTCTTTGGCACCTTCTTGGTGGAGGTGGCTCACGACAAAGGAGGTGAGGGCAGCCAGCCCTAAAAGAGGGAGAGGGTAGCCGGCCCTAGAAGAGGGAGAGGGAGAGAAGGAGAGGAAGAGAGGCTAGGCAAGAATCCTTGATCACTTGAATTGATTTCCAAGTCTTGCCTTTCCACCTTTATATAGTGGCCTCTTTATCGCTAAGTCTCCTTTTTAACGGAACAAATTTTTCATAAGAAATTTATCTTATAAATTTTTCTATGAATTATTCCGTTATGCCAAGTTTTTATTATAACTTAATTTATAATAAAAACAACCATGTCTCCCCTTTTATTATGGAATAAATTTTACAAGAAATTTATCTTATAAATTTTTCTTATCATGGAAAAATCAATTCATAATTGATTTTATAAAATAAAATAAACCAATCCATGGTTCATTTTAATTTTCACAAAAAAAAAATAAATTTCTATAAATTTCTTTATCATGGTAAATCAATCCATTATTGATTTTATAAAATAAATAAATCAATCCAAGATTTATTTTAATTTCCATGAAAATAAATCTCTTTATATAAATTTCTTTATATAAATTTCTTTATCCATAATTTTATAAAACAAACCACGTGCGGTTTATTTTATAATTTGAATCAAACAATTTGGTTCTCCCTCTTATTGTGGCCGGCCAAACCAAAGAGGGTGGGGACCCTCTTTGGCCGGCCAAACCAATGCCGTAACCGTACGAATTAAACTCATTTAATTCGTCCAATAAGTCTTCAAAAGACTTAGCCATTTTATGCTTCCGATGCGTCTCTGAAAAATTCAGATTCGACTTATCTCTCTTGATCGGAAAATCCAATTTTCAACTCGTTTAAATCCCTCGGATTACTCGTAGTGCGTGTGACTAAATAGGCTTTCGATTTAGGTTGGCCGTCTATAATTAACCAATTATAGAACGATCATGAGTGACACCTAGTAGTACATCATGATCCCCAATTAATCGAAAGATCAACGGTTGACCTCAGAAATAATTCTGAAACCCTTCAGC
This sequence comes from Boesenbergia rotunda, assembly GCA_024364735.1. Lineage (NCBI taxonomy): Eukaryota > Viridiplantae > Streptophyta > Magnoliopsida > Zingiberales > Zingiberaceae > Boesenbergia > Boesenbergia rotunda. Next base: position 296,266 of record JAGFNQ010008377.1, on the reverse strand, counting down.
AGCTATAATGAGTCATGCCTCATTCCCTTCACCATCTTATACCCACTTGGTTCAGGACACGGTCTATGTGTATCAGTCCCTACTAGGCTGGCTACGTCACACCTAGCCCAAGTAATGTCTTTCTTGTCCAACTGATTCTAATTACTCTCATGTTTCTGAGAGATTCATACTCGGAACATGTGATGCTCTGGCCAGAGGCTTCGAGTAACAATCCAACGATAGGCCTTGGTAACATCTTCGGGCACTTCGGCTTATACCCAATCATCCTGGGTCCACACCTCCTTGGAGATGCTTGCTTAAGATGTCAAAGTATAAGTCTTCATGACCAAGATGACTTGAACACCGCAAGTCAAAGGAACATCGCACTTAAGCTGCAGTAAGAACTTCATTGACATATCTATATGTAGATTACCATATGAAGTTTTACAGCTAGTCACTCCAATGAACTAGTTCCCTTAACTAGCATTCATGTTTATCTCCGGACATCCCAATGTCACCAGCCAGTGAGAATCAGCTGATTAGAGAATAACCCATGCTAGTCTTAACAGAATTGATAGTGTCCTTATTTATCAATTCATCGACTAGGGACAATTTCAATATTTCACAATTGCACATGTAGAGATAATCACTAGTTGTGAATTCATCACAAATTCTCTTATGCTGTGAATTGTATTGTGGACATTCAGTAAATGAGTTTAAGATCCCAATCAAATACACAGACATGTATACTTAAATAGTGAATATTCATTTATTAAAATAAATGTTTACAATCATAAGGTGATTGTCTTAGGACACTTCTCTCATATTACTAACACAGTCCATAGAAACGATAAGATCCACCAGTGGAGCTGCAGCAGATACCGAAGCGGATGCTGCAGTAGGAATCGTGGGAAATCCCGGAACCGAAACCGCGGGTGGAGCTGGGAGAACTGGTAGAGCAAGCGCTACTGGGGGTACAACGGAATACACAGTAGGGGGTACGACTAGTGGTACCACTGGATACACAGATGTAGGTACTCCTAAGGGTGTAGACACTGCTGAATACTCCGATGGGGGTACAATAGATGGTATCGCTGAGTATAACGAGGTAGGTACCGCTAGTGGTACCGCTGGATATGCCAGTGTAGGCACTGCCGAACACCCCAAAGTGGGTACCACAGATGGTATCGCTGGATACACCGGAACAGGTACCGCTGGTGGTACCACAGAATAAGCATTAGTAGATACTGCTGATGATACCATGGACACCACAGGGGTTGGTACAGCTGGCGGAACAGTGGGAACCGCTGATACCAATGGGATTGAGGCTCTCAGAACACTCGGGGGAGTCTGACCACGACTATCATGTTCTATCTCGGCCGGTCTCTCTGGTGTTTCTGTGGCTTGAGACCCAAAAGTCCGCCCACGTGGTCGCCCTGGGCCACATCTCAGTGCGGAAGCAAATTTACTCCAAGTCATACCTATTACATCATTGCCCAATCTTACAAATAGAACAAGTCTACTAAACATACCATATCATACCATTGTCATCCGGAGATGTCCTGTCGCCGCCAAGTCCCAAAGTCCAACCTTGTCAAAAAAATGACTCCGAAAATCCGAAATGTACTCGGGTATATCATCAAACCTGAGCTCCGATACCTACCTAATCGGTATCAGATACAACTCCGAAAATCCACAAGTCCCCAAGGTATCCCGCAACCTGGGGTCTGATACCAAAATAAATTGTCACGCCCCGAGACCTAGGAGCCACTGTTCCAATATAAAATCGGGCGGCATCTCCCCTATCCAGCGGACAATTTACATATACGAACAACACACGCAATAATAATTTGGCCTCGGGCCTCAAAAATCAAGACATAACATAATCAAAACATAAAGTAAACCATACCTGACTACGGACTGGTCCGACTTACAACGAAAACAACAAACACATAGTCCATCAGAGGACTCAAAAATACAATACCAAGATAAATGGAACACGATACAAGTTCCACGACATAAAACCAATACAACCAAATAATACGATGTAAAGGAAGCATAACTATGCGAAAGCACCCATCACGGGAGTCGTAGGGACCTGGGACTGGCAACTGGGGCTCCTCTGGCGACCAATCATCCTAGAAACAAAAATATGGCAACGGTGGTGAGTCCAAATAAACTCAGCGGATACCAGAAGCATATATGCACAACAAGCTATAGATAACAATAAGAATCACGCTGATATAGTCTCGAGTATAGAGGATAAAACATATTTAGAGGCTAAGGGTGAAATACATACCAAGTCCGTCTATCATGCAGGTAGGTGTAATCAATCTTCTATATAACCTCATGAATGATACATAATCCAAATGTGTATGTCACCTGTAAGTGCATGTCAAGCATATATAGCACTCAAACTCAACAAGCACCAACAAAGGTGCAATGCATCCTATCCACCCGATGCAAAGATTTGTTCTGTACGCACCTCAGCCACCACCAGACCGGCGGTCGGGTGAACAAAAAATAGACAAGCCAACCACTCATGGTTGAACAGAGAAGCCAAACACTTGTGGCGTACAACATATGAAGCCCAACACTCATGGCCATGCAAATATGATACCCAACACATGTGGCAATGCAAGTGGCTATGCAAATATGACACCTAGCACCTGTGGCGGATGCAATAAGTAGCCCAGCACCTGTGACTATGCAAATATGATGCCCAACACCTGTGGTAATGCAAGCATGTAGCCCAACACCTGTGGGTATGCAAATATGACGCCTAGCACCTGTGGCGGATACAATATATAGCCCAGCACCTGTGGCTATGCAAATATGATGTCCAGCACCTATGGCAATGCAATATGTAGCCCAACACCTGTGGCTATACAAATATGACGCCTAGAACCTGTGGTGGATGCAATATGTAGCCCAGCACCTGTGACTATGCAAATATGATGCCCAGCGCCTGTGGCAATGCAAGTATGTAGCCCAGCACCTGTGGCTATGCAAATATGACGCCTAGCACCTGTGGCGGATGCAATATGTAGCCCAGCACCTATGTCTATGCAAATATGATGCCCAGCACCTGTGACAATGCAATATGTAGCCCAACACCTGTGGCCATGCAAATATGACGCCTAGCACCTCGTGGTGATGCAAATATGTAGCCCAGCACTCGTGGCTATGCAAATATGATGCCCAGCACTCGTGGCAATGCAAGTATGACGCCTAACACTCGTGGCGATGCAAATATGATGCAAGCATGACTGGAGACGGGGTCAGACCTCAGGGGAGCCAATGGTCTCCATCATGATAATAGCATCATGCTCATAGCTCAATCAAACTAGAAACCTGGCTGCGCGACGGGCTCAAACCCTGGGGGAGCCGATGGTCGCTAGTATGCAATCATACAGAGCCTACAGCTCAGTATACAACCTAGAGGGTAAAGTATGCTAACGACACCCTCCTCACTAATCAAATCCTCAACCATAGGTCGGTAGGAAAGGTATAGGTCTAACACATGTATCCAGATCTAACCATTCTACCCTAGGTATCCATGCAAGGTATATCTAGGAATCAATCCAACTACAAATACAAAGTGACCTATTACTGTATTTGTGCACATAAGCATGCCATAGCAAATATCGAGACCGTATGGAACTAAACAGGAGGCCTCTAAAAGAGTAAACAACAGATATCTGATCATAATACACAAAGGCAGGTATAACATATACACTTACTGTTATTTATAACAAACTATGCATAATAGTAAGACAGTATCTAAAAAGATAAGTCAGGGGTACCCGCCTCCAAGTGGAAGAAGTCTGTATCAATGAGAACCTCCCGTCCAATAATCAACACCGATGAATCCAAATCAATGCCCTGTATCGAAGGACAAAGTTTTAGCTATTATACAATCGTTAAATAGCTAAACAAAACCCTAAACCGTATTAGGGTTAACATAATCATCTATTTCATTTAATTACCTAATTAAATGATTAGCCCTTGTTATATTTGAAGTTAGATTTTGAGTTTAGGTTCAACCCACCCCTAAACTAGTATCCAACCTAACTCATCATAAACCCGCTCCAAATGGGCAACTCATGGGTACAAAGGCAAGAAGTATAAAATATACACGACTACTCTAATTAATAACATAGATCTAATATGTTCAAATCTATGTATAGACACATCCATCTAAAATAAACCAAATCTCCAATTCCAACACAAATTGTTTTCAAGATCAGCTTATTAGTTAGTAGATAAACTAATTCGAACTGATCTAAGCAGATAAATTCCAATTCTCAACTCAATGCCATTCAATCCATAGCCCAACATATTTAAAACTTCACCACATGGTAGTAAATCGTGAACAACAATCCAACACACCCCAACCCAAACCTAAGGAAGAACCACCACAAATCAACCTCCTACCAAAACCCACAGCTCAATCTGTGGTACACAGCACGACACAAACCAACATACCAAATTAATCCTTAATCCACTCCAAACTAGGCTCACGGCAAGCACCAATTAAGGTGCTGTCAATCCAATAGCTAGATCAACCTTCTACACTCCAAGACAAATCATATACCCAAGGCACCTGCTCATAATAGATGTCAAGAAACCCAAAATAGAACATCAATAAGATGTCAAATGAATCTCACGACAACCTAAAGTATCCACCTCTTCCATCCTATAGCAGAACCCATTCAAAACTAGAAGAGCAGAGATGCGATTCAATCCAAAAACAGGTTTAATCCAGTCAAAAACCTTCCAATAACAACCCCCGTAAACTATGCCATTTCATATCCCAACTGGACTGAACTCACGATCAGCACAGGTCAGAAATCCAAAATCGAAGCGAAAATTCAAGAAACGGTGCGATGATCGAAAACCCTCAACCCAATTAGTTCTAATTCGTCATCTAGAACATTTTACAGGATCATCCAATCTTATTGCTATAGATGGACCAGAATCCATACCAAAAGCACTGGCGAAGACGATTCAACGCCGAGCTGACGAGCCTGTGCTCTCTCATGGTTTCCCTCTCTTCCGGCAGTCCTCTTCGATCCCCATATCTGCTTCCCTCGCTGAAGATCGATAGCAACAACTCTGGGTTCAAGGAGAGCAATGAGGGCCGACCGTCTGGCAAGGACTCGATCGGCTCAAGAGGGAAGAACACGGATCTCTAATCAACCAACGAGATGGTGCCCTAGATCGCCGGAGACCAGCTCCATTCGGTTGGTGGTGTTGGGTGGAAGAATAGGGGAGGGAGATCGGAGAAGTGTGGCGTTGTTTGGTTGCGGTTGAATGAAGAAGGAAAAGAAATAGGGTTTTAGGATATAAGGGTGGAGGTTTTGCACATTAGCCCCTCCACTTTAGCAATTCCAAGCTAAGCCCCCTACAACCCGTTTCCTTTTGGCATAAAGGGCCCTCAAACTTAGGGTTTAAAGAGGTTTAACCCTCTACTTCAATTTGAGACTCGGAAACCCTATGCCTTCTTTGGAAAAATTTTCTGGATCGCATCCAAAAGTGTCAGATTTAACACAATCACACAACACTCGTACCCTCACGACTCGACTGACTCCTCATCAGCAGCCTCGACTATTGCCTTCGCGCCCTCTTCATCTTCGACTCCCGTCCCTCGGATGCACGCAAGCATCCAGCTTGCCTCCATGTTATCCTTCACGTATGCCTCGAAATCTGCACCCTCAGCTTATCGTCCTTGCTCTCCAAGGTTCCTCGGGTGTATACAAGCCTCCAGCTTGTCACTATGCCACCCTTCATCGTACCGAGGTCGTCCAGCCAAGTCAATATGTGTAAACCTGCACAACCTGCACACTCAACATACACATATTAGAACACAAGGGAAACCTAACTTAAACCCTTTGCCCAAACATCAAAACACATGGTCACTCCGGACCACAGATTGCCTCAATAATCTCCCCCTTTTTGATGGTTGGCAATACATTTAAGTTAGGGAAACCAAATAGTAGTCAATAGCAATAACAATGCATATGCAATGCAAAAAATGGATCCTATCCCAAGGCATCCCACACCTAACCCTCCAAGTTAGACCTTTTTCACACCTAACTTCCCAAGTTAGGAATTTCCACACCTAACCTCCCAAAGTTAGGAATTGTCCACACCTAACCCTCCAAGTTAGGAATTTTTCACACCTAACCCTCTAAGTTAGGAATTTTTCACAAAAACGGACTTTTTAATGCTTCTCCAAAGCTCCACCTACATTGGACTTACAAAGGCTTTTTAAGAACCTCTCCAAGGTTCCCCTTATGCCAAGAATGGAGCAACCATGCTCCCCCTTTATCTTAGCTCCCCCTAAACCTAGGGTTTCTTGCAAAGATGTGTTTGGTTTTCCAAATTAAACCTAACACTTCTCCCCCTTTGCCTAACATCAAAAAGACTCCAACAATATCCCAATTATTGGATCTTTTAATCCCTAATAATCCTAAATACAGTGTACTAGCCCCCCATACACTCGTTTTCTATCATTTGGACACCAAACTAGCTGCTGATATAAAAATCAGCCCTGACCAGTCGACTGCCCTGGGGGGCAGTCGGCTGATACTCTGAAAATTAATTTTTCAGACATTAGGGAATTGACACATTAAAAGGAGTTTTAGGGAGAAAAAGGTGAAAATATGAGTATATTCGATAAAATTAGGGTTTAATAGGTAAATACCATACAATTTAGTGCTAGAAATGAATTATGATCAAGTATGAGAAGAAACATTGAGGAGAACCCACAATTAGGACTTTTTGGGAGAGGTCTAAATGATACAATTTAGAAAGAGTTAAGTTTCATGAAAATCTTGGGATTTGGAATACATTTATTGGAAACATATTTTTCCCAAGTAGATATAGAATCCACAAATCTCCCCATGAAATTTTAGATTTTTTGGAGATTTATGGAATTATATAGGCATTTCTAAAATTGGGTTGAAAACTTGAAATTCAGGTATCAGTCGACTGCCCTGGAGGGTAGTCGACTGATCCGAGTGAATTCAGCCCTGGAAACTCTCTATAAGTTTTGGCAGTCGGCCCATGGCAGTCGACTGATCCATTAGGGTTAAGATAAAAAGGTTATTGGATGATAGAATCTGAGCTTTAAATTAAGATCCTTGATTATACTCTTTGAACAAAGGTTTGCCACATGGTTTAATGGTGATTATATGAAATGAGGCTATATGGATATCATGGAATTTAAGGAAAATAGATGAGGGCTTTAAATTCAATGGATGATATAAAATGATAAATGCTTGATGAATGAGAAGATTGATAAGTACATCATAAGAAAAAGGAAAGTATTGAGGACATTTCCATGTGTCAAATTATAATGGTTAGCCTTAACAAACACATGGAATTATAGATAGATTTCCAAGATTGATACAAAATGTCAATGTTTAAGGAAATTAGAATTGATGTACCAAAAGTCAAGCACATTTGTGGTTTTCAACCCACCCACAGATATTATTTATTTGAAATAAAAAGCGAAAATGATCGAGTGGTGTTGCACCAACCTCGATTAACGAGAAAGAAATGAAATAAAATTAAAAATTTCATAAATCCGAAAAAAAAAACTTTCAAACTGGTGGTTGCACCAAGTTTGACCCACCCGCTCTGATACCACTTGTTGGATCGAGGAAAACGATAGAGGGGGTGAATATCGTTAAAATCTTTTCCGGATTAAGGAAAGAGAAAATGCAGCGGAAAACACAACAATCACACAAAGCACACAAGTCTTTTACTTGGTTCGGAGTCGCGGTCGGCTCCTACTCCAAGGTCCACGGTCCTTGACCGTTTACTGCAGATAATTCTATAATCGCGCAAAGGTTTACAGATTTTAATACAAGAATAGTGCAGTAAATAAAGGAATTACACTTTTCGTTACCGACACCCTGATGTGGATCGTACTTCGAAGCAGAGGGTCAGCGTCGGTGCTGGAATGTCGAGATCGGAGTTTGCCGGAGCAGAGCTCTTGAACGAAAAGCTTAGAGGCGTTAGAAAGTTGTGTTCTTGAAGCCTTGGGGTCGAGCCCCTTTTATAGTGCTCCTAGGGTCGCCTGATTCGCTGGGGGCGCCTGACACGTGCCTTCAGATCGGAGAACCTTCATCCGTAGCTCGGTCAACACTTATCCCCTTTGAATTGGCCTCTGGAGCTGACTGGGGCGCCCGGGACCTCCTGGGCACCTAGCTTGACTTGGTCCGCTGGCTTCGTGGCTGATTTGCTTCGATTACCTCTTTGGCATTGACCTTGGGCGCCCGGGACCTCCCGGGCGCCTAGCCCAGTGTGATTTCAAAGAGTTCTGGCTTCTTTGCTTGTTTGGCTTTGACCTTGGGCGCCGGGACCTCCCGGGTGCCTAGCCCAGCTTCTTACCCCCTTCCTTTGGGGAATTTAATTTGCAGACACACACTCCTTCGGTCCTGCAACCAAGGTTAGTTCCAAAACAATCAAAGAAAGAATATTAGTCAATATTCATAGCCGTAGCTATCTTGGTTCTGACTTCGGGTCTCCCAAATGGAACCGTAGGTCGAACCGACGCCTACTGTTCCCTCGACGGGGAACGCGTCCTCACCTACTCCTCTCAGGAGAGTTTACTTTTGCCAACCGGCTCCTCCGGTTGACTTTTGCCCAGCTTTACTCACCAGGTCTTCGTGCCCAGTCCGCGACTAGGACTTAGTGCCCAATTCCTCGAACCAAGTCTTCGGTGCCCAGCCCTCGGCCAGGACTTAGTGCCCAATTCCTCGAACCAGGTCTTCAGTGCCCATCCCTCGGCCAGGTCTTACTGCACAATTCCTCGAACCAGGACTTATTTCCCAACTTCCAGTCAGGACTTAGTTGCCCAGCCCGCGGCCAGGACTTCTTGTCACGCCCCGAGACCCTGGAGCCGCTGATCCAATAAAGAATCGGACAGTACTCCCCTGTTCGGCGGACAATTTACACAAACACACAGATACAAATAACACAACCACGCAGTTAAATGGCCTCAGGCCTCAAATCCATACAGAAACAACAGATATATGACTATAACCATCGTAAAACCAAAGTACGAACTCACCTGAGCTGCCAGGGGGCAGGAACAAAGCCAAAACCCCACGAAGTCCAACATAGGACTCAAAAGTACAATACCATCGAATAAAACATGAATACATGTCCAAAACATGGCAACAGAAGCAAAGTATATACTACAGGGTCCATAACCGAAAAACAACATAAGATAAAGCAAAACGGAGCTCCTCTCGAGCTGGGGACTGGCGGCTAGGGCTCTCCTGGCAGACATCAACCTGAAATTAAGAAAAATAACCAACGGTGTGAGTCCAAAAGGAACTCTGCGGATACCCAGAATAGATATGCATAGAAAGTTATACTAACAATAAGAGTTCCGCTAATACAGTCTCATATCAACAATAGGGAAAGACTAGTACTGAAAATACTGGGGTAGATACATACCAGAATCCATCTAACCTGAAAAGGAAGGTAATAAATACCAATGGAATACCAATAGACATATAATCTCAGATAACAAGTCTCCAGAATATGCATGTCAAACAAGTGCAAGAATCAAGTGCAGCAAACAATGCACGATGCAAAGTATGCACATGGTGCAATGACATGTGTCACCCCTGACACCAGTCAGATCATCGTACACCTGTCATAGGTGACGTCTGAGAGGGTAGAGCTATGACAATTGTACGCACCCTGCCATCACTCCTGGTGACGGTGACGATGCTGAGACTCTCCTACCCAAGCAATGATCAACTTCATTCCTCGGCTCAGTCGAAGGATCCTGCTGTACCACCCCTCACCTCCAATAGTGCGAACGAGCAATAAGGCAAATGCCACATCTACGGTATCCACTAACCATGATGGTGTGCCATATCATTACCAAAGACATAGGCTCAACACAAGGAGCGCTGATGCCGCAGCAACAATGCAAGATGGTAATGATAATACACATACCCTCACAAATTCAGTATACTAAGTCTCAGTCTGAATCTATAAAAAATATGGTAATAAAGATACTGGAAAACTACTGATCCCTCAACGTCAAATGCAAGAGATACATCAAGAAATATAAGCATACATATAGATATGACAATACCTGAGACTGTATGGAACTAACAGCATAATAACTCAAGGATAAACAACAAGTATCCAGAACAAGCATACTAAACAAGGATAGCGTATAAACTTACTGCTATCTATAACAGTCTATGCATAACAATATGACAATATCAACAAGATAAGTCAAGGGATACCCGCCTCCAAAGGTAGAAGTCCGTATCAAAAGAGGAGAACACTCGTCCAATATAATCTGCAACCGTAAAGCAAATCAAGTCCCTGTATCAGGGATAGATTTAATTAGCTATTACAAAAATAACAACTAGCTAATAATCCCTAATCCGTTTTAGGGTTTACCGAATCATTTCCTTTTCATTCAATCTCTCATAATTAAATGAAAGGTTTTCCCAATTACCCCACGTAATTAAGATTTAAGTTTAGGTTCTACTTTAGGGTTAATCCTAAACTCGAATTCACCACACTTAGATTATTAGGGTTTAGTTTCATACTAAAACCCAATCTCAACCCCCTCAAAATTAGGTTTAAATCCTTTATTAGTGATTAATTCCTAATTAAACCAACCGTAAGCAAGAAATGCAATTGCTATCAATTTCTCCCACAGATCAATACCCAAGCTAGATCAAATAAACTAGATGTACATGTATGATTAGGTTTGTTTTCAATTCCTACAAACCTATTCCAAAACCTAAGCTAATCTGCCACACTATCACAGCTAAAATCAAACTTCAATTTAGTGAACACACACATCCCTAGAATAGATCGATCACCACAAGGGCAATAAAAACCAAGACTACACTGCTAGCCACATCTACAAGGATTAAACTGATACATCCACAATTGAATTGAGCTTACTGATAACCATCAGTTTGTTGATTATTTTCTGCTCTAAAATCCATGTTTGATCCACATTTTATATGCTTAAGTTTGCAATTTTATTAGGTTTCATGTATTCCCTTCATTTTGGCTTTTAATTCTAATCTTTGTATATTTGGGATATTTTTGGCACTAAATTTGAATATCATTTTTGTAAGCTTCAATTGATCATGGACCTAGATCAAATTGGGTCAGACTTGAGTCAGGATTGGATCCAGATTAAAAGGATCAAGCATCGGATTAATAAGAGCCGTCCATTCCAGAGAACGGCTAGATCTGAGCCATCGTTCAACTTCTGGTCGATCCGAGTTCAAGATAGAATCAATCATGACCAGAGATCAAGATCTGAAAATTTCAGCCAAATCAGAAGTGATCTGACCGTTGGATCGAGCTCAAGATGTTCTAGACCATCCATTCAAGAAAAGGGAAGATCTGGACCATCCGCCACTGATCTGGTTAATCCGAGATGGGGACAGGTAGATCAGTACCATTGATTGGGATCTGTGAAGTTTGGTTCAGATCGGAAGAGATCCGACCATTAGATGAAGCCGAATCGATCTCAGCCGTCCGTTACTAATGAGTTGTGAGTTCTGGGCTGAGCTGGGTTAACTGCGGTTTGGGCTGGCTGAACCAAGGCTAAATGAACCCAACTGTTGATTGAACCCAACTACTCTGGCTTGGCTGATTGAACCTAAGGTTTGACCGAACACAAGCTAGGACTGAACCCAAGAGCTGAACCGGACTGCTGGGCTGAACCGAATTGATTGGCTTGGCTTGACTGGACCGAACCAAGGAACTGGACTAAACCCAAGCTGATTTGTGAGTGGCTTGGCTAACCGAACCCACGCGCATCCGAGACATCAAAAGGGCACGCCGACGCAAACCTAGGTTATCCTCTCGGCACTCCATCTTCTCCACACGAGGGCGATCAGGGAGAGGTTGCTGAGATTGTGGGGTTCCCGTCTCACGCATCTTCTCCACCTCCACCAAGGGCCGGCCGGAGTTCATCCTCTCGGCACTCCATCTTCTCCACACGAGGGCGATCGGGGAGAGGCTGCTGAGATTGTGGGGTTCCCGTCTCACGCATCTTCTCCACCTCCACCAAGGGCCGGCCGGAGTTCATCCTCTCGGCACTCCATCTTCTCCATCCATCTCGCCGCCGACCACAGCTAGGTTTTAGGGGTTCCGAACCCTAGCTGACATCTCATCATCGCACCACCGCCGGTCGGACTTCCACTTCGCATTCTCACTCTTGATGCGGTTGCTCGGGAGCGACGATCCACCTTCATCCGATCCCATTTTTCAGCATTTTACTTCTTTCCAGCAGATTTTCTTTCCGATTTTTCTTCAGTATTTTCCTTAATAGCAATTCGATTTCAGCTGCTATTTGTTTCGTGCCCAGCAGTTTCTTCTTCATTAGATTGGATCCAGTAGTTTCAAGCTTCATTTTCAGCAATTCAGTTCTTAATAGCTTTTCCTTCGATCACAGCTTGTTTTTCTTCATAGCATTCTGTAGTAGTTTAATTTTTTCCTTAATAGCAGAGTTCTTCCAGCATTTTCAGCAGATCCCGTAGCCAGCAGAAATCAATTTCTTCACAGCTTTCATTTCAGCAAATTGTTTAGATCCATTTCTTCACAGCTCCTTCATCAGATTAGATCCGCAGCAGCTTCTTCCATTTTCGGCAACAGTTCTTCATTAGTTCCTTTCATCAATTACGGCAGCAATTTCTTTGATACTTCACAGCAGATCCTTACACCAGTAGCTAGCAGAGATTCTTCCCAGCAGTCTCATCCCTTCACAGTCGATCCATTCTTTTACAGAGATCATTACAAATTCGATTGCAGCTTAGTGTTTACTTTTGATTGTTTGTTATGTGATGACAGTTTGTGTCAATTGAGGAATGTTTGTATCAGGTTTGATCTTTCATGTTTTCGAATGGCACGTACCTTTGTCATTTTAATTCATGCTCGCAAGTTGTTTGACAAAATGTTTCTATAGATTGGTTTAATTCTCATGTTTCTAGTGTTGCTTAAGATCTTGCTTATCTTGTCTCTTTCAATTACTTAATGTTCATGTTTTCATTTAAATGCAATTAAGTTAGATCAAATTTGATTTCTTTAATGCTATAGGTTATGCTCCATGTCTAGGTTTCCTTGATGCTTTATTTCAAGTCGTTCTTTTCTTTACCACAAGTGTAGTCAGACTAAATTAGATTTCATTACCTGCACTGTTTTTTTTCTTAATTAGGCTAGATTTCATACCTGCTTTGTCATTTCTTTTCGTAGTATTAACGTTCAACCCAAAACCCAGTTCATATCCAAAACCCAAAAGTAATAAAATACGATCATGAATTTATCATGCACCAACTATATTCGTTGGGAGATGACTCGAATTACTCTGTGCTACATTAGTTTAGAGGAATTCGATATCTTAATTGTATTTGAAACCGTAACACGACAAAAACGGTTATCACTTACCTCAGATCTGGTGGTAAGAATCCTCCACCTCACAGCTCCAATTGGAAAACCAGCAATGCCAATAGCGGTTGATTCCTACCTTCCTCTACCAATCTGTTCATGGAAGAACACAGGCAATCAGTGGATGGAATCAAAGAAGATATTCCACCACAGCTCACGGCCAACTCTAAACAACCAATCTCGAAATATAGTTCCTTATCAAGGAAAGAAACCTTACCAGGATCCTAGTTCTCTGACTCAATCTCGCTGCTCAAATCCGGCCAACACGCCTTTGGACACCCTAGTAGGAGATTGCGATTGGGAAAGAGGAACTAGGGCTAGCTGACTTGCGGCGATCCCAAGTGCGGAAGAGCCAAGCTCAAGGAAATCCCTACCCAATCCAAGTGAGGGTCGTCGTTGTATGTTGGACGATCAGCCTCGATGAAGCCGCATGTGCGCTACTCCGACACCGACTGGATTCCGACGATGGTGTTCGCCGGAGGTGTGGAAGTCGTCGGCTCTCAATCGGGTAAGGCGCGACTAGGGCACGCGGAGGGAAGGAGGAGGTCAGCTTTCGGTTGCGGCGAATGAAGAGGAGTCGGGCGTGTGTGGTGCGGCCGATTAGGGTTTAGGTTAATGTATATAAGAGAGGCTATATTTCCAATTAAGCCCTCTAAGTTTTAAACCTAATTACGTTTTAGTCCTTGTAATTGTTTGTCTTATTAACTTTTGATCCCTAAATTTGTGTCGGATTTAACATTTCTTGCCTAGTGTTCCTAGGACTTTTCCTGCACACTTGAGTAACATCGTTAGAGCACAAATAATACTTAACTTTGAATCCTTTGCCAATATCAAAACAAGGTTCGATATGGTGCTTCCTGCACCAACACTAAGTCTGAAACCCTCGCCACCAGTCGACTGCTCCCAGGGCAGTCGACTGGTGCTACTAAAAATCGAACGTTGTAACCCCAACGTTCGAATTTTCAGCCAACTCACCAGCCGCTACCAGTCGACTACTCCCAGAGCAGTAGACTAGTCCAGAGCTGCATACCTTCTGTGAGTTTTATCAGTCGACTGTCCCAAGGGCAGTCGACTCCCCCGACTGCCCCACTCACGCACCTAGGGTTTGCCTTCCCGAGTACACTTCTCTCAGCACTCGAACCCTAGGATTTTCCAAGTACAATCACACATCACTTGTACCCTCACGACTCGACTAACCCCTCATCAGTAGCCTCGACTATTGCCTTCGCGCCCTCTTCATCTTCGGCTCATGTCCCTCGGATGCACGCAAGCCTCCAGCTTGCCTTCGTGTCATCCTTCACGCATGCCTCGAAGTCCGCACCCCTCAGCTCATCGTCCCTGTTCTCCAAGGTCCCTCGGGTGCACACAAGCCTCCAGCTTGTCTCCATGCCACCCTTCATCGTACCGAGGCTGTCCAGCCAAGTCAATATGTGTAAACCTGCACAACCTGCACACTCAACATACACATATTAGAACACAAGGGAAACCTAACTTAAATCCTTTGCCCAAACATCAAAACACATGGTCACTCCGGACCACAGATTGCCTCAACAGATCTGGCCGAGGTGCTGAGGATTCCCGACCGGGAGCAACCCAAGCTCCTACCATCTTGAGGTGCTGAGGATGCCCAAAATGTGTAGACTTGGCCGAGGCGCTGAGGATGCCCGGCCGGGAGCATCCCAAGCTCCTACAATCTTGAGGTGTCGAGGATGGCCAAAATGTGTAGACCTGGCCGAGGTGCTGAGGATGCCCAGCCAGGAGCAACTCGAGATCCTACCATCTTGAGGTGCCGAGGATGCCCAAGACATGTAGACTTGGCTGAGGTGTTGAGGATGCCCGACCGGGAGCAGTATGGGATTCTACCATTTTGAGGTGTCGAGGATGCCCAAGACGTATAGACCTGGCTGAGGTGTTGAGGATTCCCGACGGGGAGCAGCTCGGGATCCTACCATCTTGAGGCATCGAGGATGCCCCAGATGTGTAGACCTGACAGAGGGGATGAGGATGCCAGGTCCTGTTCTTATCGGCACAGGAGAACAAGAATGCATCAAGTACTTGCCTCCTCTTTAACATTAGACTTCACGGTTGCAAAGAAATTTATAAGAGGGAAGCAAGAGGCAACATGCAATATAGTCACAATTCATAATATGTAAATCAAAGTGCAGAAGGTAAAAAGATTTCATTCAAAAGATTGGTCTTACATACTCAAGGACATTCCATATATATATATATATATATATATATATATATATATATATATATATATATATAAGACAAATGGGTACTATAACTCCTGCTCTGCCGAGAGCTCCTCCCAGACTCGGCCGACACTGAGAAAGCACAGGTTAGCATCCGGCTTTAGTGCATCTGCTTACCGAAGTTGTTGGACAACTCCATTGAAGCCCTGCTTAAGCCGCTTCAACACTCGGTCGACTAAAATAATGTCAAATTCCTCAAATTGGAGGAATTTAGCATTCAATGCCGCCTCTGCCTCCGCTTGTCGAGACTCCTTGTCAGCCTTGTAGTTCTTTAATTCTTCTAAGGCTCGGTACCGAGCAGTGTTTAGCTCAGCTGCTTTAGAGGATACTTGATCCCGGGCTGCCAGTGCCTCCTCAAGCTGTTCGGAGGTGGTTGAGAGATGTAACTTGGTTCGCCCGAGGTCCTCTTGTAGATCAGATACGTGAGCAGCGGCAACTTGTATAACTATTCCTTCTTTGCCAACTAATCCGCTTGCTCTTTAATCTGACCATTGAGGACCTCGATTGATGACTCCAAGAGATGGACGTCTTCCAACAACTTCGTCTCCTGAGCTTGGAGTCACCCCTTCTCTTGAGTCAGTTGACTCACCTTTGCAGAGAGTGTTGTCGCTCACTCAGACAGAAGGCGTTCTCGATGGCGAGCACTGTGCAGAGATAACTCAGAGGCCAAAAGGTGTCCAAACAGTGCTCCACCTTAGTCCGAAGAGCTTTGCTAACCTTCGCCTGCATTTGGCCTTCCTCACGAGCTCGGTAAATGCCCGCCTCTAATTCTGTCACTTGTTGGCGTAAGGCTTTAGTTTCTTGCTCGGGGGACATTCGACAGCTCAGAAGAAAACAGTCGAAAGTGGCCTAACACAACAAATAGTAAGGGTCAGAAATGAAGATAACAGTAACAAGAGCGGACAGGAATTTTACCTTTAAGAGCGATTCATATAGGCTGGCGATCACCCCAGCCGAACTCACCTCTCGGAGGGATTCAAGGTGTTCTCTGGTCCTCTCCCTCATGGCCTCCCGGCTTCTCGGAGAAGGCATATCGGAAGTAGCTTCAGGGGGGAGGCTGGAGAGTCGGTGCTTCGGATGGCACGATGGAGGAGCCTGGAACACCATCATCGGTGTTGCAGGATGCTTCCCCAAAAAGGTGGATCTCTAGTAATGGCTTCTTAAACTCCACGAGCTTGGGCCCCAATGAAGCCGCTCTCTCAGCCACCTGGACCTTCCGGCGTAGATGGGTGCTCGTGAACTTGGGCTCTTCTGATCTCACCCTCTTGCCTTTGGGACTGTCATGAGAGTCAGGAGCTTTAGGCGAAGGAGGAAAAGAGTGGACCTCCCAGGCAGACGAGTCGACCTCAGCTCGGGGCTTTGTCATAGTAGGTGGCACCCTTCGATGGCATTTGGAATGAGGAATTGTATCCTCTTCTTCTTCTAGGATTATGGGAGAAGCCTAGGTTGAGTGGGTTCTCCTCTTTCGGGGGGCAGGGGGAACCAATCGATTCGAGGGGGAGACCAATAGCTCGCTTTCCTTGTCCTCCTCATCGGGCAGGACAAGTTGTCTTCGTCCAAAGGGGAGGGAGTTTGCTTTCTCAGTTGACTCTGTCACCGACATAGGAACCTGAACCGGTGGTTCTTCATCACAACCTCCCACCCCAATGGGAATAGGATGTTGGTGCAGACAGCACCCAAGTCGAACCTGGGTTTTGATAATGGCAAAGGGTTCAAAAGTTAAGATATTATTTTAATCTAATATGTTACTTAAGTGTGCAGAAAGAAGTCCTAGCGAATGAATGCTAGGCACCTAGAGAAGGACTGCTAGGCATCGAAACCCTATGACCTGGCGAAGGGTTGCTGGGCACCTAACGAAGGGCTACTAGGAGTCTAAGACCTGGCGAAGGACTGCTTGGTACCGAAACCCTAGAGAAGGACTGCTAGGCACCGGGTGAAGGACTGCTTGGTACCAAAGACCTGGCGAAGGGCTGCTAGGCACCTAGCGAAGGATTGCTGGGCAAAAGTCCAACCGGAGGATTCAATTGGCAAAAGGTAAATTCTCCTGAGAGGAGTAGGTGAGGACGCGTTCCCCGTCAAGGGAACAATAGGCGTCGGTTCAACCTAGGGCTCCATTTGGGAGACCCAAAGTCAGAACCAAGACAGCTAAGGCTATATAAACCTACTATTTTATTGCCTTGTTTGTTGTGGAACTAACCTTGGATGCAGGGACCAAAGGAACGTGTTTCTGCAGCTCAGAACGCCCCAAAGGAGAGGGGCAGTAGTTGGGCTAGGCGCCCGGGAGGTCCCGGGCGCCCAAGGTCAAAGCCAAACAAGCAGTTGAGCAAAGATTGCTTCGGAAGCTCACTGGGCCAGGCGCCCTCAAGCTCCCGGGCGCCCTGGATGCCTCGGGCGCCCTGGGTCCAAGCCAACGAAGCGATTGAAGTGAATTCAGCTGAGAAGCCAGCAGACCAAGTCAACCGAGGCGCCCCCGTCAGCTCCGATCCCGATTCTAGAGGGATAAGCTCTGACCGAGCTTCGGATGAGGGTTCTCGGATCCGAAGGCACGTGTCAGGTGCCCCCAGGAGGGCTATAAAAGGGGCTCGACCCCCAAGGCTTCGATATCAACTTTTCTAACGCCTCTACGCTCTTCGACTCAAGCACTTTGCTCAGGAAACCTCCAATCACAAGATTCTAAGAGCCGACAACGACCCTCCACACCGAAGTACGATCCACACCGGGCGTCAGTAACGAAGAGGAAACTTGTTCTTTTTTTTACTGCACTATAATTGTACAATTCGTTGTAAAACTTTGCACATTATAGAATTGCCCGCAGTAAACGATCAAGGACCGTGGGCCTTGGAGTAGGAGCCGACCGTGACTCCGAACCAAGTAAAAATCCTTGAGTTCTGTGCGTTTATTTTTTAATTTCCGCTGTGCATTCTCTTTCTTCTAATCCGAAACGGTTTCACAATATTCACCCCACCCCCTCTATCATGTTTTCTCGATCCAACACAGGAGAAGGGTCGACTTCCTGAGCGTCATATAGCTTCGAGGTAGTCAGCTCCTGGTCATGAGTCTGCTCAGAATCCTCAAAAGGCTCGACCGCTGGTGCTATAGGAGCTAGAGGAGGGGCAAGGGCCCGCTCATCTACCAACCCCTATTTGAGAAACTTGCTCATAGCCCGGGAGAGCATGATGTTTTCTGCAATACACAAACAATGGAACATCAGTTAAAATAGATAAGAGTTTAATGAAATAGTGGACTTACTGAGGTCATTGCTAAGACCGGTGACTTTGGGGCTAATCCCAGCCCGATACAGGAGTTCTTCACATTGAACCAGGTTGGGGTCGTGGAACTCCATGCCTACCAAAATACTTCTGGCTCGTTGATACCCCTGATCCTACTGGAAGTTGCCTAAGTCCGAAGGAGAAGGTAAATCTTCTCGCCAGCGAGTCAGGCGGAAGGAGCGCTCAGAAAGTTGATTAAAAAAGAGGCGCTCCTTCCACCCCTTATGGGAAGAAGGGAGACTTCCGATGAATTTATGATTGGGGCAAGTAGTAAAGCTGAAGGCTCCCCTAGAGGCCAAGTTGGGGAGGAAGAAGTAATGAAAAGAACGGGGGGTCAAGGGTATGTCGAATAACTTGAACATGATAAACACTCTGCCCATTTGAGCGAAGGCGTTTGGAACCATTTAATGCAAGGGAATATTGAAATACTCAGAGCTAAGCATGAAAAAAGGAAGAATCAGAAAACGAAGGTCGAACTCTACTTGCCCTAAGAAGAAGGTGTAAAACCCTAAGGGGGGTTCTATCAGAGATTAGTCGATACTAGGAACCCTGACTTCTAGCTCCGCCGGAATGCCATAGGTCTCACAAGCGGCCCTCAGGGTCTTAGGTTTAACCTTTGACAAGGTAGCTTCGTACCACTTCGGATGATACATCCCTTTCCCTTCAGGTTTCTCCCTCTTACCCTGGGCTTTCTTTCCCTTTCCTTCCTTGCCCTTGATATTGAAGAAGAGAGGAAGATGGAGGTGGGTAGGACTTACACAAGAAGGAGAAGCTCTAGCAAGAAGACGACGATGCAAGTTCTGATAGTCGGTGGTGCAAGAAGATGGAAGGCCAGTTTCGTCTTCTCTTTTTATAGGGCAGGAATAGTTATCGTGCGAAGGAATTGATGCATGACACGTGGATGGTGAAAATTACAAATATTGAGGCATCACAGTTCATTATAGTCATTGGTTGGTATGACCTGACTAATTGTATCGGAGGAAAATCACATAGAAAGGACCCTGCCACGTGACAGTAATCTGTTCGCAGGAAAACTCTCTCACCATTAATATACCTCAGGTGCCCTTAATGGGTGATGGGCAACCATCATTACAGGGCCTTCAAACTCGTAAAGACTTTTGGATTAACTCAAATGACCGCATCGGGCTAAGTGATGAATGTTTCGATTCCTAGGACCTGACAAGTCGTTAAGGAAGAAAGAATGGTAATATGGGTCTCGCAGATACTGCGCTTCCCCTCGTCGTGCCACCAGCCTAATCAGTCAGCCTTACTTCCTTCTATTAGACTTGAAGGGGAGACTTGTGATAGGGATGAGCAATCAGGGGGACACATGGCACGGGAAAGCAAATAGTGACAGACATATTCCGCCGCTATTCCATCGCTAAACGCAAATAGCGACGGAATGAGCGTCGTCGGTTATCATTCTATTGTAGCTTAGGGGTAGTGGCGGATACCCCAAATCCATCACTATTAGCGATGGATATTAAATAAAATAATCCATCGCTAATAGCAATGGATACATATCCCCCCATCGTAAATTACCAACCACAGAGTGGTGATGTGTCCCGGATAAATTAGGGTCGGAAAGTGAAATATCCGTCGCTATTAGCGATGGATGAGTCAATTATCCGTCGCTACTTTATCGTAATTGGCGACGAAAAGTCAATTATCCGTCGCTATTTGCAACGGATTTCGTAAAAATTCGTCGCTATTAGCGATGGAATAGTCAATATTCCATCGCTAATAGCGACGGATTTAGAAAAATCCATCGCTATTCTTGGAAAATTTCCAGCAGGTGGTTTCTTCTTTTCCCCTTCCCATATATACATTCAATATATACAATATCATTCAAATCACACCACATAAGGATATCCAAATAAAATACATACAAACCAACAAATTTCATATCCAAACACATACCAAATATGTATCAAATACATATATACAAAATCCAAAGCCAAACATATCATATAAGTATCATAATCAACACAGAGTCAATATATAATACAAAAACTATAGTCTGGTAGAGAAAAAATATATATATGAACATAGAGTCAATACTGGAATCAAAAGGAACAATATTCATGCACAATAGAAGAGAAACTATATAAATAAAAGTTAAATATAATGATAAAACAATATTAGTAAAAACATAACTAATTAGCGTAACTGTAACTAATATAGAAAATTAAATAACATTGAATGAAAGGTTCAAATCTCCAATATACATACCTTTCAACCTAGCCAATATCTGAATTAAACTCTGATAATGTTCAATCTGTAAACGAAAATAAACAAATAAGAAACAATTACTGATGCATATAATAACAACCAGATAGTCTAATAATTTAATTTTGTAAAATGTAGACAAAAAAAATATAACATATCACAAAAACGTCTCTACTCATCTGGGGTATCCTCAGGATCCTGCATCTCTTGAGACTCAAAACGAGGAGGGGCGGGAGGGGCGGGCATCTGTGTCATAGGCGATAGGGTCACTGCAAAAACTTGCATGTGACGCACTAACTCCTCAGTGTGTGCCTGGAGGGCCCGCAAATCTCTCAACTCTGGATCCCTCGCTGAGGTCCACGCTGCGTCCCTCTCGGCCCACGTCATCTCCATTGTCGTGAGTCGAGTCCGCAGGGCATCATTTTCCTCCTGTAATTGATGAACCTCACTAGAGGAAGAGGAGGAGGATCCTAGACATCCCCTAATTACTAAAGCTCTCATCTGATCATATGTGATTTTTGCCTGAGAGCCCAGGCCGTATAGGGCGGTCTTCCTTCTTCCACCGATGACATCATAATAAATCTCATTCACCTGGTCGGTGGAAAGAGGCTGGAATCCTCCCCCTCTGCAATAGGCTGAGACGCCTCTGCCTCTGCAACTCTAGTGGTCATTGCTTCCTGTGAAATAATAATTAAATTAATCTATATAAAATGTCAAAAAAATAAACTATAATTAATATACTTACATTGATTCCTAAGAAGCATCGATCGACAAATGCCCCATCTTTTTTCTTATGGGTCTTGCTGAATACGTCCCAACTAGTGGGAAGTCTCTGTAACTCAGCAACCTGTATACACAAAATATAATATTTAAATATATCCAAAAAAACATACTAAATGTTTATAATAACCTAAATAAAAACTTACCAAGTCAGTGACATGCTGGACAATGGAACGGGATCCAGTAGTGTGCTTCGTGGATCCGGTGCTGGGGCCAACAAGCTTAGAGTTGCGATTGGCTCAAGCAATCACAGCATTATTTTTCTAGTGCTGGGCATCCCAGACTACTCGCCATGCTGCCCAAACTGTCTCAGGGACCTCTGAAGGCCTATTTGCCTTCTTTCTCCACTTGTATACCATGTCCCTGTATAACTTCGAGCAGTAGGCATTCCATGTTCTTTTGAATTGCTCTTCTGTACCCTCCTCCCAAATATATCGTTTCTATAAAAAAATATGGTTAGTATCATGTTAGTTATAACATCAAATTAAATATATATCTAAACTACTTACCTAGAATTCACCGTAATGAAAAGTCTTTAATTCTTGCTCGATATGACCCCACATCGTAGCAGTCAAGGATAATCTTTCTTTAAATTTTTTGGTATATATGCTGAGACCTGGTGACCATCTGGGACGAAGCTATAGCAAAAATGAAATATATTAGCAAAATTTGACCTGAAATATATAAGAATTACATACGTACTTACCAGTCACCCACTACTCTTAGTGTAATCTGATCACCATGCGATCTCTGCTCTGACTGCATGACTATAAAAATCCAAACTCATAATATTAGATATACACATTTTTAATACAAACAACTAGTATAAATGAAGATGAAATACAAACAACTATTATCAACGAAGATCAAATACAAACAACTAGTATCAACGAAGAAAAAACACAAACAACTAGATTCAACGAAGATGAAATACAAACAACTAGTAATGTTCAATATAAACAACTGATCTTATACCGATGGAACTAAATTAACATGCAAGTTTTCATCGCTTGACTCCGTTGATACATCAACATCCTCACTTCTAGATATCTCACCATCATCAATTTCCTCGAAAGAGACATTATCATCTATAAGTAATTGTGATGCTGATTGTAGTTCTGAATCAACGGAGTTCATTATGGCTTCTTCATTTTGATAAGCATCGGAGTTGTGGATAGTTATCGTATTTGGCATTTCAATGGTTGACCTAGGCTTCATTTGACAAACAGCTAGCCATTCACTTGGTCGTCTTCTCTTAGTCGGGTACTCAAGATAAAATACTTGATCATCTTGCACCACAAAAATGAAAGGTTCAAACTTGTTGAATCTTTTGGTTGAATTAACCTCAACTAAATTGTATAAACGATGTTTCCTGGTGCCCGTCCTTGGAGTTGGATCATACCAAGAACACCTGAATAATACACATCTTAACCTCGATAATTTCCTCTAGTATGTCATAATAGTCAAATTGAGTATCATTATTGTTTGTTGATCCTTTAACACAAACACCAGAATTATACGTTAACATTCCTGAATCACGTTGGCCCACATGAAATATATATTCATTCATGTAATAACTGGAGAAGGCGATCACAGTACGCAGAGGTCCAAATGCGAGATTTTTTATTCTTTCGTCTTCTACATTTGAAATTTTATGATCATTCACCTATAATAGTGGTCGTTGATCAAATTAGATTAATATGTAATCAAGAAGTTTGAACATAAAAATGCATATTAACTCACTTACATATATTTGAAACCAAAATGCAAATTCATCTTCTATATTCTGATCTACCTCATTTGCACTTATAGATGGATTTTGAATGTGCAACTGTTGTTCGTACAACCTGACATATAAGTTAATTTGATATCATATCAGAATTTTAATTATATTATAGGATAGTAATTTTAATACAACAGGAGCTAATATCTTAGGTATGGTTTGACTACTTCACAGTTTAAGAGGATATATGTCCTGGCAGCATGATATTCTTGGACATTTAACCGTCTAGATATAGTTGCACCCATTGCTCTTCCAGGATACTTGAAAATAGAAAGCATGTCTGGGTCAAATGTTTGAATGACATCTTGATTGCGTGGACACTTTCGATGTCTGGTTTTCACATTTTCAGCAAAGTAATATAAGCAAAATGAACTTGCT
Source organism: Boesenbergia rotunda (assembly GCA_024364735.1). Classification (NCBI taxonomy): domain Eukaryota; kingdom Viridiplantae; phylum Streptophyta; class Magnoliopsida; order Zingiberales; family Zingiberaceae; genus Boesenbergia; species Boesenbergia rotunda. Next base: position 272,129 of record JAGFNQ010008377.1, on the reverse strand, counting down.
TCTTCAACCAGATATGCATTATATATTGATCCCTCAACTCTTGCTTTGTTACACACATTATTCTTTAATTTTCTAAGAAACCTTTCAAAAGGATACATCCATCTGTATTGTATAGGACCACCTATCTGTACTTCGCTAGGTAAATGAATAGGCAGATTAATGGAATCTCTGTCTGAAGGCGTAACATATCTGATACCGTAATAACTCTGGAAGTCAGATTTTTGAAAAAAAGGATTAATTTTGTAAGTGCTTGCCAAACATTATTAGGAAGTAATTCTTGGAAAGCTATTAGAATTAATCATTGCATGAACACATGACAATCATGACTCTTCATTCCAACCATTTTAAATCTGTTTGTATCCACACAACGAGACATATTAGAGGCATATCCATCTAAAAATTTGATGGTTTTCAACCAAGAACACATTGTTTGCTTACTTTCTTTGTCCAATATATAACAAGTCTTGGGATATTTACCAGTTGTTTCATTTTGATGCATTCAGGCCTGCTAACTAATTATTTCAATTCTTCACGTGATTTTGTTGTATCTTTTGTTTTCCCATGAACATTCAACATAGTATTGATGATGTTATCAAAGAAATTTTCTCGATATGCATAACATCCAAATTATGCCGAATGAGTAAATATTTTCAATATGGAAGCTCCCAAAAATATTTCTTTTCCTCCAACCACATTTGTTGACTCTAACAATGTACTTGTTGATATCATCTGAACCATCCTGATATACTGGTAGAAATCCATAACTAACAATTTCATTTAACATTTCTTCGCCTGACATCCCAATTGAGGGTAGTTTCCTAACCACTTCATTCCTTTTAAAAATTTTCTTATTTCTTCTAAATGAATAATCAAGAGGTAAAAATTTCCGATGACTATCAAACCAAGAAAACTTTCTACTACAAGGCAAAGAAAATATATCTGACAGACTAATACAATGTGAACATGCTAACTTTCCAGTCGTACTCCATCCTGATAACATCGAGTATGTAGGAAGAACACTAATGGTCCATAACAATGTTGCATGCATTATAAAGTTTTTACTTGTGATGTCATATGTCTCTGAACCTATATACCATAAATGATTCAGCTCAGCAATCAAAGGTTGCAAAAATACATCTATTTGCCCTTTTGGATTATGAGGACCTAGAATTAGCATGGTAAGAAACATGAATTCATCTTTCATGCACATCCATGGTTGTAAGTTATATGTTGTTAAGTTAACTGGCCATGATGAATATTATTGTCCAGAACATTCAAATGCTTGAAATCCATCTGCAGAAAGTCTAAGTCTTACATTACATGGATCCATAAAAATGGAAGAAAATGTTGAATCTAAATGTTTCCATGCAGGGGAATCACAAGGATGACACATTATGTCTCCATCATGTCCATGGTTTTGATGTCAAATCATATAACTTGCTGTTACTCCTGATGCATACAAACGTTGGAGCCTAACAGTCAAAGGAAAGTAATACATGACTTTGTAGGGAATATTTTTCTTCTTCTTCCCAACCATGCGAGTACTATGGTTGTAACAAGGATGATTACACATTTTACATTAATTCCATCAACTCACTATCTTCGTTCCAATAGATTATGTAATTATTGACACAACAATGTATCTTCTCAACTGGCAAACCCAAGTCTCTAATTAGTTTTTTAGTATTGTAAAAACTATCAGTCATGCAATTATCTGTTGGAAGCAACTCTGACATAAGTTGACATATATCATCATAACATCGTTCTGAGAAATGATGTTCCGTCTTCATATTCAATAATCTTGAAGTAGCAAACAATTGAGAATGACCAAAAGGAATATCTTCTCATACTTCTCTTTCACTAGCCTTTAACATGTCATACATTTTCTGAACTTCAGAAGTAGGTATTTGATTGATCAAACGCATTCATTACATCGTAAACCATTGATTACATTACATCAACAGACCTATATGATATCTTTGGACCAATTGAGTTTGATGATGAAGCGACAGAAGGTTCAATAGATTCAAATATATACGGCTCTCCATAACAATACCAGTTGTGATAATTTGGAACAAACTCATACCTACAGATATGAGTTTTCACTGTATCCTCATCACAGAAAGCTGTATTTCTACATCTGCGTTGATTACATGGACACTTTAACTCGGTGTCATTCAAACACTCAGGATGACACTTTGCAAAGTTCACAAATTCTTTCACTTTAGCAAAAAATTCTTCATGGATAAATATATTATCTAACCTATAATACATCAATGCCTTGTTCGGATACATTGTATCTGAATTATCTGTTGATGCAGTCTGGCCCTGATTGTTGTTTTGGTGTTGACAACGATTTTAGTTTAGGAGGATGATTATGATAATTATGATTAAGTCCTGATCGAGGATTAGGCATGATATGGAAAACCCTAACCTGAGAGGTTAGGTGTGATGATTGTGATGATTATGATTAAGTCTTGATCGAGGATTAGGCATGATGTGGAAATCCTAGCTTGGAGGGCTAGGTGTTGGAAAAGTCCTAATTCGGAAGGGTTGGGTGAAAAGTCCTAGCTTGGAGGGCTAGGTGAAAAGTCCTAACTTGGAGGGTTAGGTGCAAATTCTCATCCTGGAGAATTAGGTGAAAAAGTCCTGGCTTGGAGGGTCAGGTGCCTAGCTTGGAGGGCTAGGTTGGATGTTGTTCTAACTCGGAAGAGTTGGGTGAAAAGTCCTAGCTTGGAGGGCTAGGTGAAAAGTCCTGGCTTGGAGGGCTAGGTGAAAAGTCCTAACTTGGAGGGTTAGGTGCAAATTCCCAACTTGGAGAGTTAGATGGAAAAATCCTTAGCTTGGAGGGCTAAGGTGGATGAATTCCTAGCTTGGAGGGCTAGGGTTGAGTCACTGGATCGATCTGGTGACCGATCAGGGACATTGGCATGCTGCTCCTTAGTGGATCGATCTGGTGACCGATCCAGCTATGTCTGATCGGACTGGTGACCGATCAGGGAGCGCACAGTGAGATTGGGAATCTACTGTGTGGCTCCTGATCGGACCAGTGACCGATCAGGGAGCAGGCTGCTTCCTTGCTGTCTTGCTCCTGATCGGTCTGGTGACCGATCAGGGAGCAAACGGTGAGTGAGTTCCCTTGCTAATCAAAGTCTTGGATCGATCTGGTGACCGATCAAGGATCTTGGATTTGATTAAAAAATTACTGTTCATCTGCCCTGATCGATCTGGGCGACCGATCAGGATCCTTTCTGATCGATTTGGTGACCGATCAGGCTTCACCCTGATCAGTCTGGGACCGATCAGGCGTGTATAGCTGCGAAGCTGGGAATCCCAGCAAAGCAGTGGATCGATCTGGTGACCGATCCACACACTCTGGATCGGTCCGGTGACCGATCACTTTAATTCAAATTTCACTGACAGACGTGGTCAGAGCGTCTGATCGTATCTGATTTGCTGATGTGTGTTTCTGATATTTGATATGTTGCTGCTCTAATGCTCTGATTGAGTTTCAGGTGACAGGGGAGGATTCAAACACTCAAGGAGAAGTCAAAGAGTGCTTTCCTTGGAGCAGGTTTGTCGCTTTCTCATCTCAGGTTGCAACGGCGAGCTGCAGACTGGAGCTAATACTGGAGCTCGATTGAGGGGAGCTCAGTGAGTCCAGAGATGGCTCAGTAGAGGCTGGCGTTGGCAGATGAGTAGCTGGGAGCTACAGAGATATTGTCACTTGTCACTTGGCGGAGAAACAAAAAGGAACGCGAGAAGGAGAGTTGGTAACGAGTTCTTCAGTCTTTCGTGCTCCTGAGTTCCTGTGTAACAAGCTTGCTGTTCTTGAGTTCTTCAACCATTCTAAGCAAGCTATTGAGGAGCAATCATCATACTTGAGCGCTTGAAGGAGAAAACAAGAGGCTTGGAGTCCGACAGTGGGAAGACACGGAGCAGGGGTCTGCGTGAGATCGCCACTAGGTGGAGCTCAGGGAAGCTTGCTGTGTTTTTTCCTTGCTAAGTGTTTGAGTAAGATCCTTCTTGTTGTTGTTTCATTGTGCTCATTCTATATCATTGTTTGAAACACACTGTGGGGAGGTTTCTCCACCGAGAAGGAGGTTGCTTCATATCCGGTGTTAACCGGGGCTTGATCTGCCGACGATCAAGGGATCGCCCACCTCAAGGGCACGCCAAGGAGTAGGGGCAAGTTATCCTCGAACCTTGTAAACCCTCCTTGTTAGCGATCTTGTTAGTCGTGTTTGTTTTGCTTGCGTTTTATTTTTCTGCACACTCTGTTTTCTACTCTTTCCGCTGTGCTACTGATACTTGAGTTGCAGAAATCATGATAAGTTTCGGAGGAGAAAGTGGTTGTCTATATTCACCCCCCCTCTATAGCCATCTCGTTCCCAACAAGTGGTATCAGAGCAAGGGGCTCTGTACACGGCTTAACAACCGAGAGTTTTCAACAAGATGGCTTTGAGAGAAGGCTTCTCCACCACCCGACCTCCATTCTTTGATGGCGCCGACTTCCAATATTGGAGATCAAAAATGGAATACTATTTGAAGATGGATACCCATACGTGGTTCGCTGTGAAGGAAGGATTCATCCCTCCTAAGGATGATGAAGGCAAGGAACTCGAATCTTCGCGGTGGACTGCCGAACAAACAAGGAAAAGTGAAGCCGACGCTAAGGCGGTTGTCACTCTACAATGTGGCATGAACAAAGACCAACTGTAAAATACGGCGATACAAAAATCCAGATCAGAAAATTTTTCAAGATTTTCTGAATTGAGTCTAGGGTTCCGGCCCTACGGGAGAAGCCCAGGGGCTTTTGGGTAAATTCTAAATTTCGAGAGGGTAAATAATTTAACCGTAAAAATTATTTGAGGTTAAATTATAATAAATGGGGGGTTAAATAGTTAAATCCTTTGCCCTAGGGGTAGGATTAGAATTTCTAAAGTCGAAGGGCCTTTTTGCAAAAAGACCCCCCTAGTGTATTAAAGGCTTTGGGCCGAATCCCTCTCGAGCCCTAGCCGCAGCCCGTTTTCTTCTTCCTCCCCTCGCGAAGCCGCAGCCAGCGCCGACTCGACGCCTCCTCTTCGCGTGCCCTAGCCACGGCCACACACGGCCTCTCCTTCCTCCCCTTCGCGCGTGCCCTAGCTGCAGCGTCGTCTCTTCTATCGCCGCAGCCAAGCAACCGAGCGTGGGATTGCTGGATTTGAGCCAGGAAGGAGCAGTGATTTCCGATCTCAGGTAAGGACTATATGACATTGATCTTGTTTCTTTTCGAGAACCAATTCCGGTCGGATTTGTTCTTCGTGAGTTTGACCGAGAGATTCTGGTGCTAGCGGTTTGTTTCCATGGATTTTTCCCTAATGCGAGTAGGGATCAAGGGTTTACAACGGTAGGAGATCTTGTGTAGGTAGTTCTTGATTAATCTCAGTTTGGGGTTGATAATTCTGTTCTTGTTTGGATTGGGATGATGCAATTAGGTTTTTGTTTTGGGTTTTCGTTTGGTGGTATGCTACGGTGGATCAGGGATTTAGATCCTGTTTGTATATGATTTCTCTTATAGTGTCGATCTTGTGCTTGATCACGAATATGCGCCGTGAATGGATCTTGGTTTCCCTGGGTCTGTGGAGTATAGGAATTTGATTCTGTTTCTTTTGATCAGTTACATGAGTTAATCCTGGAGTGTATCTTGTGCTGGTTTCGGATATCAAAGGTTGACAGGGATTGCTGCTCTGAATTGTTTGAGTTGTGTTATGAGTTGGGATTAAAGATTTCCTATTACTCTGTTAAAGTTCTGTCTTCATCATGTTCTTGAAGAATGTTGTGAGCTGTGTGATTAGGTTTGGGTTGAGAGGTTGTGTTTAGCTTTGTTTCAACATTCTGCCGTGAGTCTTTAATGAATGGGATGTTTCATTGAGTATGAGGTATCAAGGGTGTTACTGTTGAATTCTGATCATGGATGGGTTACTACCCTTGTCTGAGTTTTTATTTGTTAGCATGTTTTATCCTTGGTGTCTTGATCTGTATGGAGACTAGTTCAAGCTACTACTGTGGGTGGTTTAACAGTAATTGATATGGATATGTTTGTATGGTTTTGATTTGGAAGTTAATCGGTATAGGTTTGATTTCCCTAACCTGGTATTATTTGAATGTTGCCATGTGGTGATCTGTGGAGGTAGAGATCAATTTGTAATAGAAGGATTTGTTAATTGATGGATTTAAGCTTCCAATGTTAATCTGTGTTATGGGTTTAGGTTAATGGAAAGTAAACTTAATAATTTAAGTTTGAGGGATTGGAATGTGGGATAATTAAGACTTACTCATTTAATTATAGTTAAGTAAATGAAATGAGATAATTAGGACGATCCTAATTATTTGAGACAGTTTGTTTAGCTATTGATTTTATATTATTGTAGCTAAACAATATGCCTTTGATACAGGGCATTAATTGGATTTAGCCTTGCTGATTATCAGACGGGAGGTCCTCTTTCTGATACGAGCATCTCACCTTGGAGGCGGGTACCCTTTGACTTATCTATCTTGATATTGTCATTTTGTTATGCATAGAATGTTATAGATAGCAGTAAGATTTTACGCTATCCCTGGTTATTATGTCTGTTCTGGATATTGTTGTTTATCCCTGTTTATTATGCCAGTTGTGGATACTTGTTGTTTATCCCTGAGTTATCATGTTGTTGTTCCCTTCGGTCTCAGTATTGTCATACCTGTATGTATGCTTAGATATCAGGATGTACCTTTGCACTTGACCTTGAGAGATCTGTAGTTTCAGGCCAGTATACCTTGTAGGTTACCTGTATTTCCTGTTGTAGGATTTCAGACTGAGACCTAGTATACTGAGGACTTGGGAGGGGGTATGTGTATCTATCATACACCATCCTTGCACTGTTGCATGCCGGCGATCAGCGACTCCCTTGTGGTTGAGCCTAATCGTCTTCCGGTACATGACTTGCACACACGGCCACTCATGGGTTAGTGGATACCGTAGATGTGTGCATTTGCCCTGTATTGCTCCGTTCGGCCACTGTTTGGAGGGTGAGCGCGGGCGTGGTAGCAGCCAGGGATCCCTTCTCGTACTGAGCCACAGGAGATGAGAGCGGAGCTCCCCCATTGCTTGGGGTAGAGGGTGGTCCCTCGCCAGCATCCTGTCCACTCGGTCACTCAGGAGCAGTGATGGCAGGGTGTACAGTTGTCAGAGCCCTACCCGTTCAGCCGTCCCTATGACAGGTGTACGATGATCTGTCTGGTGTCAGGGGTGACCATGTCATTGCACCATGTGCATATCTTGCATCGTGCATTGTTTGCTGCACTTATTTGCTGCACTTGTTTGACATCGCATATATCTGGAGACTTGTTATCTGTGTTTATATGCCTATTGGTTCTCCTTTGGTATTTCTTACCCTCTTTCCAGGTTAGATGGATTCAGGTATGTATCTACCTCAGTATGTTCAGTACTAGTATTTCCCTACTATTGAGATGAGTCTGTATTAGCTAAACTCTTAGTGTTGGTATAACCTTCTATGCATATCTATTGGGTATTCGCTGAGCTATGGACTCACCCCGTTGCCATATATGTTTATTTCAGGTTGATGTCTACGAGGAGATCCCGAGCCGCCAGTCCCTAGCTCCAGAGGAGCTTCGCTTGGTTTTATTTTATTTTATGTTTGTTTTGCTTATGGACCCTGTAGTATTTCCTATGCTTCCGTTGTGGTGTTTCGAACATGTATTCATGTTTAATTCGATAGTATTGTACTTTTGAGTCCTATGTTGGACTTCGATTGGTTTTGGTTTTGTTCCTGCCCCCTGGCAGCTCAGGTGAGTTCGGATTTAGTTTTTCGATAGTTATATTCATATAACTGTTGTTTCTGTTTATATCTGAGGCCTGTGGCCCTTTAAACTGCGTGGTTATGCAAATATTTAAACTGCGTGGATTGTTATATATATTGTGTGTGTGTAAATTGTCCGCCGGACAGGGGAGGTGCTGTCCGATTTTATATTGGATCAGCGGCTCCTGGGTCTCGGGGCGTGACAATTTATTTTGGTATCAGAGCTCAGGTTGTCGGATACCTTGAGTGCTTTTGGATTTACGCTGTTTATCTGGTACCAATTATTTTTGGTATTTTTGGTATCAAGCCCAGGATGCGGGATACCATCGATTCGTGGATTTTTCAGAATTTAAATCTGACACTGTACTGGTAGGTGTCGGAGCTCGGGTTTGAGTTATTCATCCGAGTACATTACGGATTTTTAAAGCCGTGGTTGCGATGCGACAGCAATTTGGGGACTTGGCAGCGACAGGACTTCTCCAGGCGGCAAAAGGTATATCTTCTGGACCTATCCTACCTTTAGTGCTCATTATCAGACTTAGAATTGGTTAGATTATCCCAACTTGGTGGGATCGTATATTCATATTTGATGGATATATATTTGTAGACTCGGTTTAGTTGGATTGACATGTAGTCAATCTATCTCATTCGTGATCGTTCATGTGAGCGAATAGTAACCTGTTGCGGATGAGATCTTGGAGTGGAGAATGTAAATTCTCTAGTGGCACCAATTGTTGAGTTGGAAAGCCAAGGTCGAGTATGTTGACAACCTATTGGAAGTTAAGGAATTTGATTTTTCCAGACCTTACTATATGTAGTATGTATTCTAGCTATTATTAGCTGAGCGAGAACTGGAGCTGTTTACTATAGTTGGCTCAATCGGTATAGAATTGACTTATCCTAGTGTAAGGAATTTCAGACATTTGGGTTGCATGTGCCTGGTTAGGTGACCTGGACGGCACGACTAGGGTTTCTGACCTACATGGATGTAGGAGGGTAGCATTAGCTATATACTATCATCGTTAGTAGAGGATTGATACATCCTATTCGATGAGGACTTTGACCATGAATCATGTGTACCTGGTTGATGACCTAGAAGGTACATGTTGATAGGTGATTTGAGATAATATAGAAAAGTGTGAAGTTAGTTACTTGACACTTATGGGTTACTATTTTTACTTGGTCTGAATAACTAAGAAGGTACTTACGGACTTATGATTTGCGTGGAGGCAAATCACTGACACAACTAGGCAAACTCTAGTTAAATGGTATCAAGAATGACCCGTGGGGAAATAAAGGAATTGTTTCATGAGTATGTTTAGATACTCCCGAGAGATAGCATGTCTCTATCTTCTTGTTATTGAGTGGACCTCATAGGGTTTTGATCATGGAGTGGAGGAATTGGACTGTATTGGATTATGAGTCGATGGTCGGCGTGACTCGCTAGTTGCTACGCTAGTCTATGAGGGATTCTGACTCATAGATTGAGTGTATATGGATGGATAATCTCGATGGTGCATCGGGATGTACGACTCGCTAGGGTGCGGAGGATGTGGAGTTAGTTGTATCCTTATCTTCTAGTGAGATATTGGACATTAATAAGGAGGTTAAAGATGTCCACTGGTTTCGGTTATCATACTCCCATCGTGGACCTACTAGTTCGCTGGATGATAAGGTGGATATCACCATGGACTTTCCCGTTGGTGTTGGGAGGTGGATTGAGATTGACGAACTTCTATTATATGTCGTACTTTAAGGATTCTATTAGTGGACATGGACCTATTGGATTTGTAGCTTTTTGATGGATCATCAAACCGATAAATGATCTTTCGGTGGTTGATTATTTAGGAAGTCTGTTATTGATAGCAGCATATGGTACGACATGTTGGCACAATTGCTAAATTATATGTGATTTTCTGATGGTCTATTGGAGGATATGTATATATATATATAAATATATATGTATGACTTGTAATGTTTTGGAGGATGTTATTGGCTTGAGGATGTGATACTCATGAATTTGAACATTTTACGTTTGAGGAACGGAATATAGGCTTGGCGCCAGTGATTTTAGGATTGAGTCCCCTGAATTGTTGTGATGAATGATTGGTTGTTCGGTTGTTCCTGGTTATCGGATGATCACCTTTGGATCGATATCTCCAATTTCCTATTGCAGTGTAACATTAGGGTATCAGACGAAGTGGGTACTCAGGATGAGTACAAACATATTTAGCTGCTAGTGTGTGCCGTATGAGGAATGACGAAATTTGGGGACCAAATTTTTATTAGTGGGGGAGAATGTAAAATACGGCGATTCAAAAATCCAGATCAGAAAATTTTTCAAGATTTTCTGAATTGAGTCTAGGGTTCCGGCCCTACGGGAGAAGCCCAGGGGCTTTTGGGTAAATTCTAAATTTCGAGAGGGTAAATAATTTAACCGTAAAAATTATTTGAGGTTAAATTATAATAAATGGGGGGTTAAATAGTTAAATCCTTTGCCCTAGGGGTAGGATTGGAATTTCTAAAGTCGAAGGGCCTTTTTGCAAAAAGACCCCCCTAGTGTATTAAAGGCTTTGGGCCGAATCCCTCTCGAGCCCTAGCCGCAACCCGTTTTCTTCTTCCTCCCCTCGCGAAGCCGCAGCCAGCGCCGACCCGACGCCTCCTCTTCGCGTGCCCTAGCCACGGCCACACACGGCCTCTCCTTCCTCCCCTTCGCGCGTGCCCTAGCTGCAGCGTCGTCTCTTCTATCGCCGCAGCCAAGCAACCGAGCGTGGGATTGCTGGATTTGAGCCAGGAAGGAGCAGTGATTTCCGATCTCAGGTAAGGACTATATGACATTGATCTTGTTTCTTTTCGAGAACCAATTCCGGTCGGATTTGTTCTTCGTGAGTTTGACCGAGAGATTCTGGTGCTAGCGGTTTGTTTCCATGGATTTTTTCCCTGATGCGAGTAGGGATCAAGGGTTTACAACGGTAGGAGATCTTGTGTAGGTAGTTCTTGATTAATCTCAGTTTGGGGTTGATAATTCTGTTCTTGTTTGGATTGGGATGATGCAATTAGGTTTTTGTTTTGGGTTTTCGTTTGGTGGTATGCTACGGTGGATCAGGGATTTAGATCCTGTTTGTATATGATTTCTCTTATAGTGTCGATCTTGTGCTTGATCACGAATATGCGCCGTGAATGGATCTTGGTTTCCCTGGGTCTGTGGAGTATAGGAATTTGATTCTGTTTCTTTTGATCAGTTACATGAGTTAATCCTGGAGTGTATCTTGTGCTGGTTTCGGATATCAAAGGTTGACAGGGATTGCTGCTCTGAATTGTTTGAGTTGTGTTATGAGTTGGGATTAAAGATTTCCTATTACTCTGTTAAAGTTCTGTCTTCATCATGTTCTTGAAGAATGTTGTGAGCTGTGTGATTAGGTTTGGGTTGAGAGGTTGTGTTTAGCTTTGTTTCAACATTCTGCCGTGAGTCTTTAATGAATGGGATGTTTCATTGAGTATGAGGTATCAAGGGTGTTACTGTTGAATTCTGATCATGGATGGGTTACTACCCTTGTCTGAGTTTTTATTTGTTAGCATGTTTTATCCTTGGTGTCTTGATCTGTATGGAGACTAGTTCAAGCTACTACTGTGGGTGGTTTAACAGTAATTGATATGGATATGTTTGTATGGTTTTGATTTGGAAGTTAATCGGTATAGGTTTGATTTCCCTAACCTGGTATTATTTGAATGTTGCCATGTGGTGATCTGTGGAGGTAGAGATCAATTTGTAATAGAAGGATTTGTTAATTGATGGATTTAAGCTTCCAATGTTAATCTGTGTTATGGGTTTAGGTTAATGGAAAGTAAACTTAATAATTTAAGTTTGAGGGATTGGAATGTGGGATAATTAAGACTTACTCATTTAATTATAGTTAAGTAAATGAAATGAGATAATTAGGACGATCCTAATTATTTGAGACAGTTTGTTTAGCTATTGATTTTATATTATTGTAGCTAAACAATATGCCTTTGATACAGGGCATTAATTGGATTTAGCCTTGCTGATTATCAGACGGGAGGTCCTCTTTCTGATACGAGCATCTCACCTTGGAGGCGGGTACCCTTTGACTTATCTATCTTGATATTGTCATTTTGTTATGCATAGAATGTTATAGATAGCAGTAAGATTTTACGCTATCCCTGGTTATTATGTCTGTTCTGGATATTGTTGTTTATCCCTGTTTATTATGCCAGTTGTGGATACTTGTTGTTTATCCCTGAGTTATCATGTTGTTGGTTCCCTTCGGTCTCAGGTATTGTCATACCTGTATGTATGCTTAGATATCAGGATGTACCTTTGCACTTGACCTTGAGAGATCTGTAGTTTCAGGCCAGTATACCTTGTAGGTTACCTGTATTTCCTGTTGTAGGATTTCAGACTGAGACCTAGTATACTGAGGACTTGGGAGGGGGGTATGTGTATCTATCATACACCATCCTTGCACTGTTGCATGCCGGCGATCAGCGACTCCCTTGTGGTTGAGCCTAATCGTCTTCCGGTACATGACTTGCACACACGGCCACTCATGGGTTAGTGGATACCGTAGATGTGTGCATTTGCCCTGTATTGCTCCGTTCGGCCACTGTTTGGAGGGTGAGCGCGGGCGTGGTAGCAGCCAGGGATCCCTTCTCGTACTGAGCCACGAGGAGATGAGAGCGGAGCTCCCCCATTGCTTGGGGTAGAGGGTGGTCCCTCGCCAGCATCCTGTCCACTCGGTCACTCAGGAGCAGTGATGGCAGGGTGTACAGTTGTCAGAGCCCTACCCGTTCAGCCGTCCCTATGACAGGTGTACGATGATCTGTCTGGTGTCAGGGGTGACCATGTCATTGCACCATGTGCATATCTTGCATCGTGCATTGTTTGCTGCACTTATTTGCTGCACTTGTTTGACATCGCATATACTGGAGACTTGTTATCTGTGTTTATATGCCTATTGGTTCTCCTTTGGTATTTCTTACCCTCTTTCCAGGTTAGATGGATTCAGGTATGTATCTACCTCAGTATGTTCAGTACTAGTATTTCCCTACTATTGAGATGAGTCTGTATTAGCTGAACTCTTAGTGTTGGTATAACCTTCTATGCATATCTATTGGGTATTCGCTGAGCTATGGACTCACCCCATTGCCATATATGTTTATTTCAGGTTGATGTCTACGAGGAGATCCCGAGCCGCCAGTCCCTAGCTCCAGAGGAGCTTCGCTTGGTTTTATTTTATTTTATGTTTGTTTTGCTTATGGACCCTGTAGTATTTCCTATGCTTCCGTTGTGGTGTTTCGAACATGTATTCATGTTTAATTCGATAGTATTGTACTTTTGAGTCCTATGTTGGACTTCGATTGGTTTTGGTTTTGTCCCTGCCCCCTGGCAGCTCAGGTGAGTTCGGATTTAGTTTTTCGATAGTTATATTCATATAACTGTTGTTTCTGCTTATATCTGAGGCCTGTGGCCCTTTAAACTGCGTGGTTGTGCAAATATTTAAACTGCGTGGATTGTTATATATATTGTGTGTGTGTAAATTGTCCGCCGGACAGGGGAGGTGCTGTCCGATTTTATATTGGATCAGCGGCTCCTGGGTCTCGGGGCGTGACACCAACTCATCAAGGTTGGTCCCTTCACAAGTGCAAAAGACTTGTGGAACAAACTCATAGAGCTCCATGAAGGCACCCGAGACTCGAGGATTGCAAAGAGGGACTTGTTCCTCAATCAACTTCAAAATCTCTCCATGAAGGAGAATGAGTCGGTAAGTGAGCTCCATAGCCGGTTCAAGGAAGTTCTTAATGGACTTCATTCAATTGATGAAAAGGTCGAGAATCACGACCTTGTGAGGTATGTCTTGAAAGCATTTCCAAGGAATGCTTTGTGGTCATCCATGGTGGATGCCTACAAAGTATCCAAGGATTTATCTATTGTAAAGTTAGATGATTTATTTTGTGAGATGGAATTGCATGAGATGGCTAACAAAGGCCCCAAGGAGAAGGGGATTGCCTTAGTTGCAGGGGACCGGATCAACAAGAAGAAGAAGGAGAAGAAGAAGGAGAAGGATCTTTCATCATCTTCATCCTCCTCCGAATCCGAGTCAAACTCGGAGGAAGATGGCAGTGGCTCCTCTTCATCCGAAATGGCGAACTTCGTGCGGAGGATGATGCGAAGAGACCGACGTTTCAAAAGGAGAGGTAACACTAGTGAATTTAAGCTTGATAAGAATAATGCATCTTGTTTTGAGTGTGGTAGGAAAGGGCATTTCAAGAATGAATGTATGAAGCTTAAGAAGGAGGAGAAACCTAAAAGAAGAGAAGAGAAATCCAAGAAGAAGAAGAAAGCTTTGAAGCCTTCTTGGGATGAGTCATCTTCGAGTTCATCCGATGATGAGAAGGAGGAGAAGAGCACAAGGCAAGTGGCTCTCATGGCTCTTGGAGAGGAGAGCAGTGAAGAATCTTCAAGCTCCTCAAACGCGGCTTCATCATCTTCGGATGATGAAGAGGTAACTTCTCCCGAGCTTGAAAAATGTTATAGAGCAATTGCATGTTTAACGAGTATGCTTAAGAAATCCAAAAACAAAGTTAAAGCATTGCAATTAGAGATTGATCAATTGAAAGCTTCTAGGGATGATAACATTGATGACTTGCATGTTGAATTACTAAAAGATGAAATTAAATCTTTGAAACATGAGGTTGTAAGCTTGAAATCCTCTAAGGTTGAGGAAATCAGTGAATTGCATGATAATGAGTTAGTGGAGGAAAACCAATCATTGAAGAGTTTGAGAAGCTCAAGAATATTCTTGAGAAATTCTCAAATAGCTCTAAGACCTTAGATATGATTTTAAATGCCCAAAGAGCGGTTTACAATAGGGCCGGTATTGGGTACCGCCCTAAGGAACCCTCTTTTGTATCTCTCATGTCTAGGACTGACATGAGACAATCTAGGACACCAAAATCCAAAAGAAAGTTGTCAAGGCATGGGTGCCAAAGTCATGCTTAGTTGATGCTTTAGGTCCCAAGGTTTGGGTACCTAAGACTTCTATTTTTCGAATTGTGTAGGTTATGATTGAGGGGGAGCATCTATCAACTTGGTTCGTTGATAGTGGATGCTCCAAACACATGACGGGGATAGATCATTGTTTACCACATTTCACAAGAAGAGTAGAGGTAATGTATCATTTGGTAACAATAGTAGCCTTAAGGTCATAGGAACAGGAGACATTCAAATATCCGAATGTCTTAGAATCTCAAATGTCCTTCTAGTCAAGGGGATGAAATTTAATCTCCTAAGTGTCAGTCAATTGTGTGACACGGGGTACACAATTGACTTCCAACCAAGTCAATGTCAAGTTAGACAAAATGACACCTTGGACACGGTACTAGTAGGAGCAAGAGTAGACAATATTTATCAAGTTTCATTTAAAAGTGCTACTAATGCTTTTACTAAGTGTTTCATGTCAAAAGAAGAAGAGTCCACTCTTTGGCACCGGAGACTAGCACATGTGAACATGAAGAACATCCGGAAGTTGGCCAACAAGGGACTAGTACGAGGCTTACCAAGCATCAAGTATGGAAAAGATAAATTATGTGATGCGTGTCAAATGGGTAAGCAAACAAAATCTGCACATAAAGGCAAAAGCACTGTAAGTACTTCCAATGCTTTAGATTTACTTCACATGGATCTATTTGATTGTAGTACCATCATATCATTAAATGGAAGTAGATATTGCTTTGTTATCATTGATGATTTTACTAGATATACTTGGACTTACTTTTTAAAACATAAGGACCAAACGTTAGATATTTTTATTTCTTTTTGTAGAATGGTTGAAAATGAGAAATCATCAACAATTAAGACAATAAAAAGTGATCATGAAGGTGAATTTCAAAACCAAAGGTTTCTAGAATTTTGTCAAGATAAGGGTTATAGGCATGAGTTCTCTACTCCTAGAACACCACAACAAAATGGTGTTGTAGAGAGGAAGAGCCGTGTTCTTCAAGAGGCTGCACGAAGTATGCTTAATGAGTACTCACTCCCGAGTTACTTATGGGCTGAAGCTGTAACTACAGCCTGCTATGTGCAAAATCGAGTTCTCATCCATAGGTTTTTAGGAAAGACTCCCCACGAACTCTGGTTTGGGAAACCACCTACGGTTAAACATCTTAGGGTGTTTGGTTGTAAGGTGTTCATTCTAAACACCAAGGATCACCTTGGAAAGTTCATGGCAAAAGCTGATGAAGGGATACTAGTCGGGTACTCCCTCGTTAGTAAAGCCTACCGAGTTTACAACAAGAGAACTAGACTAGTTGAAGAGTCATCTGATGTGGTTTTTGAGGAAATTCCAAGAACAATTGACCAATCAAAAAATGTAGGAGGAGCTCAACTTGAACTTAGGAGACTAAGTCTGAAAGAAACTCCAAGTGTTGTTGATGGTGATGAGTCTGATGACGGTGAGCCTAGACAACTCATTGATCAGTCGGATCCTGAGGCTGAATTTGTGTCCAGTGAACCTGTTCAAGAAGCACCACCAACACCAAGGCAAACGAGACTAGCCTCTAGTCATCCCCAAGACCAAATTGTTGGAGACATCCATCAAGGGGTTAGGACTAGATCATTCTTCCGGAATGAGGCTAATGAAGTTGCTCTAATTTCCGAAATTGAACCTAGAAAAATTGATGAAGCATTGAATGATCCCGATTGGATTATCGCGATGCAAGATGAACTAGGTCAATTTGAGAGGAGTCAGGTTTGGGACTTAGTCCCTAGGCATAAGAAGACCACCATTATTGGAACTAAGTGGGTCTTCAAAAATAAATTAAACCACAAGGGAGAAATCATTAGAAACAAGGCACGCTTGGTAGCCAAGGGCTACAGTCAAGTTGAAGGTCTTGATTATGATGAGACTTATGCTCCCGTGGCACGATTAGAGTCCATCCGATTGATGCTTGCATTTGCATCACATCGAGGCTTCAAATTATTTCAAATGGACGTCAAATCGACTTTCCTAAATGGTTTGATTAGGGAAGAAGTCTATGTCGAACAACCTCCGGGGTTTGAGAGTACCGAATATCCGAACCACGTGTACAAGCTCAAGAAGGCACTCTATGGCCTTAAACAAGCACCCCGGGCTTGGTATGAGCGGTTGTCGACATTCTTGATTGGAAAGGGTTTCGTTAAAGGTCAAATAGACCCTACACTATTTCTACGAAGAGATGGTGACAATATATTTGTAGCCCAAGTATATGTCGATGACATAATTTGTGGCTCAAACAACAAGGGCTATTTACGTGAATTTATCGGACACATGGAGAGTGAGTTTGAAATGAGTCTAGTGGGAGAGTTGACTTTCTTCCTCGGACTTGAAATCAAGCAAACTCGCGATGGTATCCATGTGCACCAATCAAAGTATACACATGAAATGCTTCGAAAATTCAATATGAGTAATTCGAAAGAGGTAACCACTCCCATGGCTACAAACACAAGATTAGATAATGATGAGAGTGGTAAACCCGTTGATCTAACTCAATATCGAAGCATGATAGGTAGTTTGCTATACCTCACAGCTAGTCGACCAGATATACTATTTGCTGTAGGGATGTGCGCTAGGTATCAAGTCTGTGCCAAGGAATCTCACCTAATTGCTGTTAAGCGAATTTTGAGATATCTCAAGGGCACAATTGGTGTAGGTCTTTGGTATCTGTTGGGACCGGGTGCATGTCGACAAGGATACGAGTTCGTAAAATTTTAAATTTTTACGTGCAGCGGAAGAGTTAGCATAAAATAATTTCCTAAATTATTTTAACCACGTATCTAGCATGCAACCTTATGATGTGTTGACATAATCATAAATTAAAACTTTGCGGAAAAGTAAACTAATTTACCAAGTACCTCGCGTAACTCGAAGTAAGGGACGAGATCCAACCGTAGCGTCCCTTGGAAGCTTCGCCTCTATTCGCGTCCACGCCGAGTTCTCTTCGGGATGACTTTGCAAAGTCACGAGTTTTGTGCCGACGAGAACTACTAGATTCTCCAAAGGCACAACTAGAAGAACAAGAGAAAAGATAGGAAACTAACCACCAAAGTAACGGAATCAATATTCCGAGAAGGAAGGAGATGAGATCCGCTTCTTCTTCTTCTTGGTTGGCTTCTCCTTCTTCATGAAAGCTCACGGCAACCAACCCTAGGGAAGGAGATGCGCCGGCCCTAGGTGGATGAAGGTGCGCCGGCCCTAATCCTCAAGGAGGGTGCCGGCCCTAAGGGGAAGAAAGGGAGAATAGAGAGTAAGAGAGAGAGAGGGAGAGGAAGCTACTTCTCTTGATTGCTTCATTAGAATTAAGGGCTTGCCTTTGGTTCCTTTATATAGTAGCATCTCCCTTGCCAAGTCTCCCTCTTAACGGAATTAACGGAATTAGTTATCATAAGAAATTTATCCTATAAATTCTCTTATGAATTATTCCGTTTAAACCAAGTTTTATTCTAACTAACTTTATAATAAAACTAATTAGTTATCATAAGAAATTTATATTATAAATTCTCTTACGAATTATTCCGTTTAAATCAAGTTTTATTATAACTAACTTTATAATAAAACTAATTAGTTATCATAAGAAATTTATCCTATAAATTCTCTTATGAATTACCAAGTTTTATTATAACTAACTTTATAATAAAATTAATTAATCTCCCCTTTTATTATGGAATAAATTTTATAAGAAATTTATAAACTTTCTTATTATGGAAAAATCAATTCATAATTGATTTTATAAAATTAAAATAAACCATTTCATGGATCATTTTAATTTCCATAAAAAGAATAAATTTCTATAAATTTATTTATATAAATTTCTTTACACAAATTTATTTATCCATAATTTATAAAATAAATCGCACTAGATTTATTTTATTAATTAAACCAATTAAATTGGTTTCTTCCCTTTAATGTGGCCGGCCAAACCAAGCCGAACCGATCGCGAATTAAACTCATTTAATTCGCCCAATAAGCCTTCAAAAGACTTAGCCATTTTAGCTTCCATTGCACCTCTGATAAATTCAGATTCGACTTATTTCTCTTGATCGGAAAATCCAATTTTCAACTTGTTTTAAATCCCTCGGATTACTCGTAGTGCATGTGACTAAATAGGCTTTCGATTTATGTTGGTCGTCTATAATCAACAAATCATAGAACGATCATGAGTGGCACCTAGTAGTACATCATGACCCCCAATTAATCGAAAGATCAACGGTTGACCTCAGAAGTAATTCTGACACCCTTCAACAGCTCTAATGAATCGTGCCCCATTTCCTTCACCATCTTATACCCACTTGGTTCAGGATACGGTCTATTTGTGTCAGTCCCCACTAGGCTGACTACGTCACACCTAGCCCAAGTAATGTCTTTCTCGTCCTTTGGATTTCCAATTACTCTCATGTATTTTAGAGACTCACACTCCAAACATGATATACTCTGGCCAGAGGTTTTGAGTAGCAATCCGATGATAGGCCTGGGTATACATCTCCTCGCAAGGAGTGGTGAATCCTTTGTAGGCTGTTCAAACATCTTCGGGCACTTCGGCTTATACCCAATCATCCTGGGTCTACACCTCCTTGGAGATGCTTGCTTAAGATGTTAAAGTATAAGTCTCCATGACCAAGATGACTTGAACACCGCAAGTCAAAGGAACATCGCACTTAAGCCGCAGTAAGAACTTCATTGACATATCTATATTGATAATCATATGAAGTCTTACAGCTAGTCACTCCAATGAACTAGTTCCCTTAACTAGCATCCATGTTTATCTCCGGACATCCCAATGTCACCAGCCAGTGAGAATCAGCTGATTAGAGAATAACCCATGCTAGTCTCAACAGAATTGATAGTGTCCGTATTTATCAATTCATCGACTAGGGATATTTTCAATACTTCACATTTGCACATTTAGAGATAATCACTAGTTGTGATCCTATCACAAATTCTCTTATGCCGTGAGTTGTATTGCGGACATTCAGTAGATGAGTTTAAGATCCCAATCAAATACAAACATGTATACTCAAATAGTGAATTATCATTTATTAAAATAAATGTTTACAATCATAAGGCGATTGCCTTAGGACACTTCTCTCATATCACTAACAGTATCCCCGTACCGAATCTTTTGATTTGATGGGCTATACGGATTCCGACTACGCTGGATGTAAGTTGGACCGAAAAAGCACTAGTTGGGGCTGCCAATTCTTAGGATCGTCGCTAGTAAGTTGGTCGAGTCGGAAGCAACACTGTGTTGCTCTTTCCACTACCGAGGCAGAGTATATCGCCATGGGAGAGAGTATATCACAATTGTTGTGGATGATCCACACCTTAGAGGACTATGGATTGAGTTACAAGGGTGTGCAAGTGTTATGTGATAACATTAGCACAATTAACTTAACCAAGAATCTGGTCCATCATTCTAGGACAAAACATATTGAGGTAAGACAACACTTCATTAGAGATCATGTAGCTAGGGGGAACATCATACTCTCGCATGTAGAGTCAAAGTCAAACCTAGCTGACATTTTCACTAAACCACTTCCCGAGAGTGAATTTAGTTTCCTAAGACGGGAATTGGGAATGTGTCGTGCTTCATGATCCTCAAATTGTATTCAAAACCCTTCATGATTATTTCAAATTGTTAGGGAACAATTGGGTAACTTTGGGAACATCTCACACAAACTATAAGGGTTACCAAAATATTTTTGTTTGCTAGATATGGGGTGAGATGTTAGGTTCAACTCAATTTCTCAAAATGTCATTGCATCACTTGAGAAATTAAGTTGACGAGATAATAATCACGGTGGTGACCAAGTATGGGGAAAACCATTGCATAACATATGTGTATATGGCTCCATGATCATACTTGGACATTCCAATCAAGGCAACTTGATTGGAAACTTGAAGTTGGAGTAAAAACTTGTTTGAATTTGCGTGATTGATTGATGGTTGAGTTTGACTCCATTAAGATGGGTCAAAGTGTTTGTTGAACCTATAAGGACGTTTGATTCTTGTTCAGGGATCAATTTTAGTCAGAAAATCATGTCTAAGTTCGACAAAGTTCATCAGACTTCTTTTGAAAATTTCAGAAGTTCTGAAACTGAACATTTCAGTTCGTATCAGGAACCCTGATTGGTCACCGGACCGATCAGGCATCAGGCTGATCAGTCCCTGGACCGATCTGACCCCTTCCTGTGGTGTTCGGTCCATAGACCGATCTGCGAGGCAAGCCGTAATCTCCCGAAATCTGACTAAGTGTTCTGAGCTAGCCTGGATCGATCTCCCGACCGATCTGGCTCCCTGTGGGGATCGGTCCACAGACCGATCAGGGAGCTCAGAGTTTTCTCTCCGGACCCTACTGATCGAATCTTGATCCGTCACCCGACCGATCAGGAGTGCGTCTGATCGGTCATCCAACCGATCAGGGCCATTCCAGTCCGATCAGGATGTATCCTGATCGGTCGGGACGCGATCAGATCGAACGGTGATCCGATCAACCGCATTAAATTTTGGTTGGTGGACCGATCCACCAACCGATTAACTCTCTTCAAACCTTCGTTTTCCCGAACCCTAGCGCCGAAAACACTCTGCGCGACCTTGTGCAAGCGAGCGAGAGAGTCCTTGCGTCTCCCTTCTTCACGCGCGTGCGAGCTCCTCTGCGAAGGCTTCGGCGGTTTCTCCGAACTCCAAGTACTTGCGTGCTCGAAGTCTACTTCTCTATCGCAAGTTCCTTCTCAGTCTTGCAATCTCTTCAAACAAACTTCAATGGCGCCTAAGTAAGATTTGATTTCAGTTTTCCTTTCACAACAGCTCTTAGAATATATGTCTGTGAAGCTAACCATGTTTTTGTTCTTGTTCTTGCTGTGATGTCTTGATTCTTTTTGCCTTTGCCGTGACCCTCTTTCTCATCTTATGATGAAAAATTTTATATCTATCTTTTGATTGGGTCTATCTCATGATCAATTCTTGTGCTTCAATCTATGTGTCATGATCAATTCAAACCTCCTTAGAAAATCTGCTAAGGGAAAAGAGGTTTTCGAGGACAGTTCAAAGGGGAAAAATCCTTTGTCATCTACACCTTCTCCGAGGCCTCCATCTCCCCCGCATCCTATATTTCAGAACATTCTCTATGCCCTAGACCTTCATTGGCACAACTTCGAACTAATGCCATGTCGATCAGTGGACCAAACTTTTGTTCATGAACATTGCCCTACGGTAAAAGGAATCATTGAGTACTATGGGCTTCAAAACATCCTTTTCTTAGAAAGGCCGATCAATGTTGACTTGGTCTCTGAATTCTACAATAATCTGGCCAATGGGGAGGGCACGGGGTGGCGGACCCGTGTCACCGGTGTCGATCTTGACTTTACCCTATCATCCTTCACTATATTTCTGGGTTGTCGTCACTCCAAGAATGATTTCTCACTTTATCCATATCTCCCTGTTCCTCTTCCTGTCCCCTTTACTGGAGTCACTCCTGACTCCATATATGAGCATTTTCTAGGCCACCCCAGGCCACGGGGTTCTGGTGCGGATATCTATAACTTTCCCACATTTCCTGCTCTTCAGTTATCTCCCATTGATTATATTCTGTTTCAAATTATCGCAAATTGTCTTCTTCCAACTACGTCCAAGCATCTTGATGCGATCCTTTCATCTCACTGTCTGATACTTTACGGGATGCATCTGCAGTTCGATTTTGCAATAGCACCGTCCATCTATTCCTCCATCATTGTTCATGGTCTGAGGTCTGGTCAGACGATCTACATGCCATTCGGCCATATCATCACTGCTTGGCTGGAGTCGGTTGGCATTGACGTCTCACAGGGCCAACTCGTGCCGATGAATCGACAAGACTATCACCTGGATCGTCGTATGCTTGCTCAGTCCGGCATTGTTCTCGGAATCGAGGGGCTGCAATGGAAGGATCGCAACCAAGTGGGGGAGCTGTCGCTAGCGGTTCATGCCAAGGGTGCACCAGCTGTTGCTGCTGATGATGCCACGATGGACGACCTTATGCGCGATGACGACCCTCCTACTGACACTTGAGCTCGGATATCTGTTGTTTTATCATGATATGTGTATTTGACTATGATACTTTTGGGCTATATGCCCTCTGACTTTGTTGGTGTGACTTTGAGTCACACATATTTTGCTACTTGTTCGGATGTTTTCATGCCTTGACCTATATATTTTTGCCATGCTTATCTACTATTGTTGATGCCACGATTGATGATGTACTTGTTATCTGCATGATTGTTCGATTGCCATATTCATGCTTACATTGCCATGTCTATTTGATACTTATGAATATTATGGCATGCTTTGGGAGTCTATAGTTCATATTCATATGATGCATGTGATTGCTATGTCTTGGTATAATTTTTCACATGGGTTCGTATGATCATTCCACAAACTATCACATTTTTGATGAGTTGAGATACCTCTAGGATTGAGGGGGAGTTCATCTTAATCTTGATAGTCCCTCTTGTCCCTTTTCGGTGTTCGACAAAGGGGGAGAGTGTGGACTGGTTAAGTTTAGCATGATCATGTTGTAGGGGGAGGATCTGGATTCCCCTATGATTCTAAAGTTGGAATATTGATTGAGAATTCCTAAACTTAAAATCGGGTTGTCAAACAACAAAAAGGGGGAGATTGTTGATGCAGTCTTGCCCTGATTGTTGTTTTGGTGTTGACAACGATTTTAGTTTAGGAGGATGATTATGATAATTATGATTAAGTCCTGATCGAGGATTAGGCATGATATGGAAAACCCTAACCTGGGAGGATAGGTGTGATGATTGTGATGATTATGATTAAGTCCTGATCGAGGATTATGCATGATGTGGAAAATCCTAGCTTGGAGGGCTAGGTGTTGGAAAAGTCCTAATTCGGAAGGGTTGGGTGAAAAGTCCTAGCTTGGAGGGCTAGGTGAAAAGTCCTAACTTGGAGGGTTAGGTGCAAATTCCCAACTTGGAGAGTTAGATGGAAAAATCTTTAGCTTGGAGGGCTAGGGTTGAGTCACTGGATCGGTCTGGTGACCGATCAGGGACATTGGCACGCTGCTCCATAGTGGATCGATCTGGTGACCGATCCAGCTATGTCTGATCGGACTGGTGACCGATCAGGGAGCGCACAGTGACATTGGGAATCTACTGTGTGGCTCCTGATCGGACCAGTGACCGATCAGGGAGCAGGTTGCTTCCTTGCTGTCTTGCTCCTGATCGGTCTGGTGACCGATCAGGGAGCAAACGGTGAGTGAGTTCCCTTGCTAATCAAAGTCTTGGATCGATCTGGTGACCGATCAGGGATCTTGGATTTGATTAAAAAATTATTGTTCATCTGCCTTGATCGATCTGGGCGACCGATCAGGATCCTTTCTGATCGATCTGGTGACCGATCAGGCTTCACCCTGATCGGTCTGGGACCGATCAGGCGTGTATAGCTGCGAGAGCTGGGAATCCCAGCAAAGCAATGGATCGATCTGGTGACCGATCCACACACTCTGGATCGGTCCGGTGACCGATCACTTTAATTTAAATTTCACTGACAGACTAGTCAGAGCGTCTGATCGTATCTGATTTGCTGATGTGTGTTTCTGATACTTGATATGCTGCTGCTCTAATGCTCTGATTGAGTTTCAGGTGACAGGGGAGGATTCAAACACTCAAGGAGAAGTCAAAGAGTGCTTTCCTTGGAGCAGGTTTGTCGCTTTCTCATCTCAGGTTGCAACGGCGAGCTGCAGACTGGAGCTAAGACTGGAGCTCGACTGAGGGGAGCTCAGTGAGTCCAGAGATGGCTCAGTAGAGGCTGGCGTTGGCAGATGAGTAGCTGGGAGCTACAGAGATGTTGTCACTTGTCACTTGGCGGAGAAACAAAAAGGAACGCGAGAAGGAGAGTAGGAAACGAGTTCTTCAGTCTTTCGTGCTCCTGTGTTCCTGTGTAACAAGCTTGCTGTTCTTGGCTTCTTCAACCATTCTAAGCAAGCTATTGAGGAGCAATCATCATACTTGAGGCTTGAAGGAGAAAACAAGAGGCTTGGAGTCCGACAGTGGGAAGACACGGAGCAGGGGTCTGCGTGAGATCGCCACTGGGTGGAGCTCAGGGAAGCTTGCTGTGTTTTGTCCTTGCTAAGGGTTTGAGTAAGATCCTTCTTGTTGTTCTTTCATTGTGCTCATTCTATATCATTGTTTGAAACACACTGTGGGGAGGTTTCTCCACCGAGAAGGAGGTTGCTTCATATCCTGTGTTAACCGGGGCTTGATCTGCCGACGATCAAGGGATCGCCCACCTCAAGGGCACGCCAAGGAGTAGGGGCAAGTTATCCCCGAACCTTGTAAACCCTCCTTGTTTGCGATCTTGCTAGTCGTGTTTGTTTTGCTTGCGTTTTGTTTTTCTGCACACTCTGTTTTCTACTCTTTCCGCTGTGCTACTGATACTTGAGTTGCAGAAATCGTGATAAGTTTCGGAGGAAAAAGTGGTTGTCTATATTCACCCCCCCCTCTATAGCCATCTCGTTCCCAACAAGTAGGACAGGATCCTTACTAAGCATTTGTACTTACTAGTTTATGTGTTGTCTTATGCTGCAGATAAGGGTAAGGAACACTTAAACTGAAGGAAGAGGCAGGAGGCTGAAGATGTGTGGGGTAGTGGCTCGGGAAAGAAAGATCTTTATATCTACATTACTATGTTTATGATAACATTTTCTTCAAAAATGAATGTTACATAATTAGGTTTGATATTGCATGATAATGATTACACTTAGAATTCTCATATACTTGATTTTGTTTGGTTTGGTTGTGAGCTTGAAATAGTATGTGAACCTATCATGTTATAGAATAACTTTTGATTAAAATATTTCAAATGATGTTCTAATGATTCAGGCATGACATGTGATGACATGTATTGACCAGCATGCTTAGCACTTAGTCCATCCATTGTTTGTTTTAATTTTATGATAGAAGATAGAAAAAAAATAGTATTATATGATTAATTGTACGTAACCCCGCCCCGAGAGTAGATATAAGGGCGGGCGTTACAGGTTGGTATCAGAGCAGATTTCCCCTCCACCACACACACATCAAGCTTCATCCTGCCGCTTCCAAGTAAGAGATCCTAACCTCGCTTTACTTTATTTCATGTACAGTAATGATTATATAGAGATGATTTATGCTTGTATAACAAGAGAAAGTAGCGTAAATTCTCACATTAGTTTATTTATCACCTGTATGATAGATATGGTTAGAAGACGTAGCAATCGGGGTGATGAGACCGCACCCCCACCTGATATGATGCAAGTGATCACAGATCTGCAGTGTCAGGTCACTGAACAACAGTAGATCATACATACTCTGATGACCCAGCAGGCGAACACTGCAACCCCGCAGGGAAGTCAGAGTGTGATACCTACTGAGCCCCCAACTGCACAGGCACCCCCGGACACCCCGGCCAGAGGAGTCCGATAGGAGGCCTATCTGGTTCAATGGCAGAGACTGAAGCCGGAAAAGTTCTCGGGCACCTGTGAGCCCTGGGATGCCCAGGCCTGGCTCAAGATAGTTGAGAGCACAGTGGAATTATTAGACTGGCCAGAGTATGAGAAAATTAAATGTGTCTCGTTCTGCCTCATTGGCGACGCCAGGATGTGGTGGGAACGGGTGAGGTGATGCCCTCTACCCAAATGCTACGTGTCGCACCGATCAGATCGCAGATAGGGAACTCTACTGCGACCTGATATTGCTTGATATGCCAGATTATGATGTGATATTGGGCATGAATATCTTGAACAAATACGGCGCCTCTATTGAGTGCCATAAACGAAGGGTTATCATCCGACCTGAGGCGGGAATTCTATTCGAATTTATGGGAGAGCCGAAGAAGAGGACAAGCAAATTCTTGTCGGCTCTGAAAGCAAGGAAGATGTTAGAAAAGGGATGCTCTGGATTTCTAGCTCATGTGGTTGATACCAGTCCTACAGAGGGCCCGAAGCTAGAAGACGTCAAAGTCGTATGCAATTACCCAGAGGTATTTTCCCGATGACTTACCAGGGTTAGCACCTGAAAGAGATATAGAATTTTCAATTGAATTGGTTCCTGGTACTAACCCCATTTCTAAGGCACCGTACCGTATGGCGCCGACGGAATTAAAGGAATTACAGGGACAGTTACAAGAGCTTCTTGACAAGGGACTCATCCACCCTAGTCATTCCCCCTGGGGAGCTCCCGTACTGTTCGTGAAAAAGAAGGATGGGTCGATGCGAATGTGTATCGACTATCGGGCGCTGAACAACGTGACTATCAAGAACAGGTACCCTCTACCCAGGATAGATGACCTGTTCGATCAACTGAAGGGAGTCACGGTTTTCTCTAAGATTGACCTGAGATCTGGTTATCACCAAGTCAAGGTGAAAAAGGAGGATATACCAAAGACGGTTTTCCGAACCAGATACGGACATTATGAGTTCGTAGTTATGCCATTTGGAGTTACCAATGCGCCAGCTATGTTTATAGACTTAATGAATCGGGTATTCTCGGCATTCCTCGATAGATTTGTGATCGTCTTTATCGACGATATCCTTATATATTCGAGAACTCCCGAAGAACATGCTGAGCACCTGAGTATAGTACTATAGATTCTTCGGAAGGAACAACTGTATGCTAAATTTTCCAAATGCGAGTTCTGGCTCGATCATGTATCATTCTTGGGATATGTTATCTCCAAGGAAGGAGTAATGGTGGACCCAATTAAAATCGAAGCCGTGAGTAACTGGACTAGACCCATGAATGCCAGTGAAATCAGAAGTTTCCTCGGGCTAGCAGGCTATTACAGAAAATTCGTAGAGAACTTCTCTCGGATTGCAGCCCCTATGACAGCTCTTACAAAGAAAGACAAGAAATATGTATGGACCGAAGAATGTGAGAAGAGCTTTACTGAACTGAAAAGGAGGTTGACTAGCGCTCCAATATTGACTCTTCCAGAGAGCGATATGGGTTTCGATATGTATAGCGACTCATCCAAACTGGGACTCGGAGTTGTACTTATGCAAAATGGGAAGGTAATTGCCTATGCCTCTAGGCAACTGAAGGAACATGAAAGAAATTACCCTACCCATGACTTAGAGTTAGCAGCGATGGTCCTTGCACTGAAAATATGGAGGCACTATCTATATGGGACCCAGTGTAAAGTTTATACAGATCGCCAGAGTCTGCGGTATTTCTTCACCCAGAAAGATCTGAATATGAGACAGCGCAGATGGCTTGAATTGGTCAACGATTATGACTGTGAGATCCTATACCATCCGGGAAAAGCCAACAAGGTTGCCGATGCTCTCAGTAGAAAATCATGTGCTGCCTTAATGTCTTTATCAGCTTTATCAAAACCCCTAGGGGAAGAAATTATGAATTACAGGATTTTAATCATATCAGGACAACTGTCCACCCTGATGATTGTGCCGACATTGTTCGGCGATATTCTGGAAAAGCAAAATCATGATCCGAGTCTTCAGAGAATCAAGCAAGAGGTTCTCAAAGGCAAGGACGATGGATTTAGGATTTCGGACAGCGGAGTTTTATATCTTCAGGACCGATTATGTATTCCCGACGACTCCGACTTACGGACAAGAATCCTTGATGAAGCTCACGGAACATCTTATGCGATGCATCCTGGGTCTACCAAGATGTATCAAGATCTGAAGAGCAAGTTTTGGTGGTCCGGTATGAAGCGAGATGTAGCCCACTATGTCAGTATGTGTTTGACCTGCCAGAGGGTCAAAGCAGAACACCAGAGGCCTGGAGGAGTTTTGCAACCCCTGTCTATCCCCGAGTGGAAATGGAAAGACATCTCCATGGATTTCATCTCTGGGCTGCCTAGAACGACGAATGGATATGATGGTATATGGGTGATTGTGGACAGACTCACCAAGTCTGCCCATTTTCTGGCTATCAGGATGACCCACTCAGTAGAGCAGTTGGCTCAACTGTACGTCAAGGAAATTGTCCTACTGCACGGGGTTCCCAAGACCATTATCTCTGATAGGGATGGTCGATTTACTTCAGATTTTTGGGGACACGTACAGAAGGCTCTCGGTACGAAACTAAAATTCAGTACTGCCTTTCACCCCTAGACTGACGGGCAGACTGAAAGAGTAAATCAAATACTAGAGGATATGTTACGAGCTTGTGCCTTGGACTACAAGGGAAGCTGGTGCCGATACCTGAGCCTGGCAGAGTTTGCTTATAACAACAGTTATTAGGCTACTATCGGGATGACACTGTATGAAGCACTATACGGAAGGAAATGCAGATCTCCTATATGCTGGCTTGAGAGTGGTGAAAAGAAGGAGATGGGACTCCAGACTGATATTATAGATGAAACCACTCAGGCTATAAAGAATATCCGCCAGAGGATAGAGACTGCTCAGAGTCGGCAGAAAAGCTACGCTGACAAGCGACGCAGACCACTAGAGTTTGAGGTTGGGGATTCAGTATTCCTGAAAGTGGCCCCTATGAAAGGGGTGATGAGATTCGGGAAGAGAGGGAAGCTGAGTCCAAGATATGTGGGACCGTATCAGATCCTGAGACGGGTAGGCAAGGTGGCCTACGAACTGGAGTTACCGCCAGAAATGTCGGCTATCCACAATGTCTTCCATGTATCAATGCTCAGGAAATGTACCTCTGATGTGAATCAGATGATAGAGCCCCAACCAGTACAAGACCAAGAGAACCTAAGTTCCGAACGCCGACCTATTCAGATCCTAGATCGGGAAGTCAAAAAGCTAAGGAACAAGGAAGTACCTTAGTAAATGTTCTGTGGCGGAACGAACAATTCGAAGAAGCCACATGGGAACGAGAGGAGGCGATACGATTAAAGTATCCGGAATTATTTTAAAGTTCGGGACAAACTTTTTATAAGGTATGGAGGATTGTAACACCCCAAAATTTTCCCATATGAAATATTATGAATTCATGAAACATTATTATTATTATGAAATTTCATGATGGGCTTGGCTTAATGGGCTTGGATGTGGATTAGTGCAAAATGTGATAAAAAGTAAATGTACAAAGGAGGAAGCAAGGATTGAACCTTGCACCTCCTCGTTGCACTAATCATGTCATAACCAACACACCAAGCCATGTTTCATGTTGAGAGAATAAGAAACATGCTTGTTAAAGCTAGGGAAGTGAAGAGACATGTCTATTCATGAGAAAAGTATAAATAAGAGAAGGAGAGGTTGGAATAACTTCCTCTCTTCTTCTTCCTCGCTCTCCCCACCAAAAATTCAAGCCCCCTTCTCCTTTTTAATTTTCGAAATCTCACCCTAGAGTTCTAACCCTAGGGAATTTGGAAGGAAGAAGATCTCATCCAAGGATCTTGCCCTCTACAAGGGCCAAAGGTTCTATAGAAGTGCTAGGAAGGAGAACACTCACCTTCCTTCAACCAAGGGCACCCTAAGGATTTAGAGAAGGTGATCTTTAAGCGAAAGGATGTAAGTATCCCCTCGCCTACAGTGTAATAGTTGTATATGATTCTTTTGCTTTTGTGGTTTTCAAAAACTAGGGTTTTACCTTGTGTAAGTTTCGGCCAACACCCAAAGAGGAGACTTTGGTTACTTCTTGATGCATGAGGAGAACCCTTGAGACTTAGGGTATACCTATATGTTGATTTCCATCAAGTGGTGATAATAAAAATTAGGGTTGCACCCCCCTACAAGTTTCGGCCATGGAGGAAAAAAAATTGGGGTTTAGGGATTGTATGATTTCCTATGAAGTACCCATGTTTAGTAGTGTAAACAAAGTGTTTGTGTAAATGTTTGTGTGAAACCTAAGTTCAAGAACCCTAGTTTACCCTACCCTTGAGTTTCGGCCAACTCTAGAGGGATTAGGGTTTAGGGTTACATAATTATCCTATGATGTAATTTATGTTTAATGAGTTGCATGAAATGTATGTGAAGGTTAAACTACCCTACGAGACATGATTATGTTTAGTAAGATGATATGTATATGCATTTGATGTCTAAATGAAATGCTTGATTGGAAATCTTAAGGTTCCCTAGTATGTGATATTCGGCCAAGGCATGAACATTAGGGATTGTGAAGGTGAAACTACCCTACAAGACATGATTATGTTTAGTAAGATAATATGTATATGCATGTGATGTTTAAATGGAATACTTGATTTGGAAATCTTAATTTCCCCTAGCATGATTTTCGGCCAAAGCATGATATATTAGGTTTGTGAAAGTTCATTCCCCATGAAGTATGCTATACTTAGTATGATACATGATGTATATATATATGATGTTTGTATAGGATGTTTGATGTCAAAAACCTAAGCTACCTCTACCCTTGATTTTCGGCCAAACCCTAGGTTTAGGGTTAGGAAGGGTTAAATTAAACCATGAAGTAGGATATGATATGAATATGATTGATGTGACCAATTTTGTCATATATAAGTATGTGTAAGTGCTTGAAATGTGATGTATGTATGAGCACGTTTATATAGCCCATGGTGCACCCTTTATGAATTGCATGTGATATGTATGATAAAATGCATGAAAGGATACTCCATTAAGTATGGGATCAAGAGCACCCCTTATGTTGTGTGGTGTGTCCCTACGGGATCATGAGCACCCTTGAAGAGTGGTGTGTCCCTTAAGAGTGGATTTGGAGTACTCCTTAGCATATATGTAAAAGCATGATAAGTATTTTACTTTAGAAGTTGTGTACCCGACTCGGAAGGGGGTCGTTAAACAAATCCGGGGTGCATGTTAACGTAAGGTCATGGCTCCGGTAGGACGGAAGGGTCCTGCTCTAATTGATTGGTGGCTCGCTACCCCAATTCATTAGGGAACGCGCAATAGGTAACGCGCGATATGTGGTACACAACCGGACCCAATATGATATGGATGTATTTTTAAGTAATACCTTTATGGAATTGTTTTGAAAACATTCATTGAAAACATTTATTATATGTGAAGGGTATGCTTAAGGTACTTTATACTGCATGCTTAGAAACTTGGATGTTTAGTATGCTTTGATGAAGTCATGCTTATGATTTGTTATGTGTACATGTTGTATTCTTTCGTATGGATTTTGCGAGTAGGATAGGATCCTTACTAAGCATTTGTGCTTACTAGTTTATGTGTTGTCTTATGCTGTAGATAAGGGTAAGGAACACTTAAACTGAAGGAAGAGGCAGGAGGCTGAAGATGTGTGGGGTGGTGGCTCGGGAAAGAAAGATCTTTATATCTACATTACTATGTTTATGATAATATTTTCTTCAAAAATGAATGTTACTTAATTAGGTTTGATATTGTATGTTAATGATTACACTTAGAATTCTCATATACTTGATTTTGTTTGGTTAGGTTGTGAGCTTGAAATAATATGTGAACCTATCATGTTATAGAATAACTTTTGATTAAAATATTTCAAATGATGTTCTAATGATTCAGGCATGACATGTGATGACATGTATTGACCAGCATGCTTAGCACTTAGTCCTTCCATTGTTTGTTTTAATTTTATGCTAGAAGATAGAAAAAAAATAGTATTATATGATTAATTGTACGTAACCCCGCCCCGAGAGTAGATATAAGGGCCGGCGTTACAGAAAATGCTAGAAAAATTCCGAAAAATCCCTAATAATACCAGAAAATTATTGGGTGTTACAATCCTCCCTACCTTATAAAAAGTTCGTCCTCGAACTTAGAACAGCTTTGGATACCTTTGCCTCATGCTATCTTCTGATTCCCAAGTTGCCTCTTCATACTTCTGATTCAGCCATAAGACTTTCACTAATGGTATCACTTTGTTCCTCAGCTTCTTATCTGCTCGATCTATTATCTGAATAGGTCGACTTTCATAACTGAGATCTTCTTGCACTTGTACCATCTGTGGCTCAATCACTTGGTTGGCATTTCGGATATGCTTCCTTAGTATTGAGACATGGAACACATTGTGTATTGCTGACATCTCTGAGGGTAGCTCCAACTAGCTACTTTGCCAACTCTTTTTGTCACTAGGTAGGGCCCTACGTATCGAGGACTTAGCTTGCCTTTCTTGCCAAATCTCATCACACCCTTCATAGGAGCTACTTTGAGGAAAACTGTATCCCCAACTTCAAACTCTAACGGCCTACGGCGTACATCGGCGTAGCTCTTCTGCCTACTCTGAGCAGTCTCTATCCTCTGGCGGATGCTCTTTATAGCTTCTGTGGTATCATCTATAAGATCAGTCTATGACCCCATTTCCTTCTTCTCACTACCTTCATACCAACAGAGGGGAGATCTATACTTCCTACCATAAAGAGCTTCATAGGGTGCCATACCAATAGTGGCTTGGTAACTGTTGTTGTAGGCAAACTCAGCTAAACACAAATACTTGCACCAACTGCCCTTGAAGTCTAATGCACAAGCTCTGAGCATATCTTCTAAAATTTGATACACTCTCTCTGTCTGTCCATCAATCTGGGGATGGAAAGCTGTGCTAAACTTCAGTTTGGTGCCTAGCACTGTCTGTACGCACTCCCAAAAGTGTGAAGTGAAACGACCATCCCTATCAGAGATAATGGTCTTCGGGACTCCGTGTAGTCGGATCACTTCCTGCACATATAATTGGGCTAACTTTTCAATTGAGTAAGACACTCTGATTGCCAAAAAGTGGGCAGACGTGGTCAATTTGTCTACTATCACCCAAATAGCATCATAGCCATTAGTTGTCTTTGGTAAACCAACTATGAAATCCATGGCTATGTCTTCCCATTTCCACTCTGGAATCTGAATGGGCTGTAGGACACCCCCTGGTCTCTGGTGTTCTGCTTTAACTCTCTGACATGTCAGGCAGGTGCTGACATACTTAGCTATGTCTCTCTTCATCCCTGAGCACCAAAATCTTCTTTCCAAATCCTGGTACATCTTAGTGGAACCAGGATGCATTGAGTAGTGAGTTCCATGGGCTTCTTCAAGAATCTTCTTTTTCAGCTCTTCACTATTAGGGACACATAAACGGTTACCATAATAGAGTATCCCACTGTCAGATACTCTAAACTCTTTACTTTCTCCTTCTTGTATCTCTTGCTTGATCCTTTGGATATCAGAATCCTCAGCTTGCTCTTTCTGTATATCTTCAAGCAAGGTTGACTCTAGTGTCAATAGAGCTAACTGCCCATAAATGATCTCAACTCCATAATCTACTATTTTCTTCTGTAATGGTGGTGCCAATGCTGATATGGACATCAAAGTGGCATAAGCCTTTCTACTCAGTGCATCTGCTACTCTATTTGTCTTACCAGGGTGGTAATGAATCTCACATTCATAGTCCTTCACTAACTCAAGCCACCTTCACTGTCTCATATTGAGGTCTTTCTGAGTGAAGAAATATTTCAGACTCTGGTGATCTGTATAAATCTTACACTGTACTCCATACAAGTAATGCCTCCATATCTTTAGAGCAAAGACTACAGCTGCCAACTCCAGATCATGAGTGGGGTAATTCTTTTCATAGTCCTTGAGTTGTCTGGAAGCATAAGCTATGACTTTGCCTTCTTGCATAAGGACTGCTCCAAGTCCTAGCTTTGATGCATCACTGTATATATCAAAGCTCTTATCACCTTCGGGTACTGTAAGGATATGAGCGCTGGTTAGTTTCTTCTTCAACTCAAGGAAGCTCTGCTCACAGTCCTCTGTCCACTCATACTTCTTATTCTTTCTGGTCAGGGCTGTAAGTGGAGAAGCTATCTTTGAAAAGTCCTCTACAAACCTTCTAGAGTACCCTGCTAAACCCAGAAAACTTCTGATCTCACTAGCATTCTTTGGTTGACTCCAGTTACTAACTGCTTCAATTTTGGCTGGGTCTACCATAATACCTTCCTTGGAAATGATGTGGCCTAGGAATGCCACCTGGTCAAGCCAAAACTCACACTTTGAGAATTTGGCATACAACTCCCTCTGGTGTAAGGTCTGCAACACTATCTTCAGGTGTTCTTCATGGTCTTCCTGAGTCTTTGAATACACTAGGATATCATCAATGAAGACAATGACGAACTTGTCAAGAAAGTCCTTGAACACTCTATTCATTAGATCCATAAACGTCGCAGGGGCGTTTGTCACTCCAAAGGGCATGACCACAAACTCGTAGTGCCCACATCTTGTATTGAAAGCAGTCCTTGGCACATCACTCTCCTTCACTTTGAGTTGATGGTAACCTGATCGCAGATCTATTTTGGAGAACACCGTGGCTCCCTTCAACTGATCGAATAAATCATCTATCCTTGGCAAAGGATATCTGTTCTGGATGGTTACCTTATTCAAAGCTCGATAATCTATGCACATTCGCATAGATTCATCTTTCTTCTTGACGAATAGTACAGGAGCTCCCCAAGGTGAATGACTAGGGCGGATGAAACCCTTGTCAAGCAGCTCTTGCAATTGTTCTTGCAATTCTTTCAGTTCTGCTGGCGCCATGCGATAAGGTGCTTTCGAAATTGGATTGGTTCCTGGGGCCAACTCAATTTCAAACTCAATTTCCCGATTGGGAGGGAGTCCTGGTAACTCTTCAGGAAACACTTCAGGATAGTCACAGACTACCCTCACTTCTTCTCTCTTCAATCCTTCTCCTTGACTTGCATCCACTATATGAGCTAGAAAACCAGAGCACCCCTTCTCTATCATTCTCTGAGCTTGCAAGGTAGATAGGAACCTCTTTGTCTTTCTCCTTGGGTCTCCAATAAACTCAAATGAAGGTTCTACTTCTGGTGTGAACTTGACTTTTCTCTTGCGGCAGTCTATAGAAGCATTATACTTGCTCAAGAAGTTCATCCCTAAAATGACATTGTAATCCTTCATCTCAAGGACTACCAAGTCACTGTAGATCTCTCGATTGGAAATCCAGATTGGTACTGCCCTTAGCCTATGAGTAGAGGCCATTACTTCCCCTGATGGTAAGGTTGTCAAAAATTTCTGACCCAAACTTTCTGGTGGGATCCATAGCTTTTTAGAGAAAAGCATGGATACAAAAGAATGGGTTGCCCCAGTATCGAATAACATAATAGCATATTGAGATGAGGTGAGTATTCGACCTGTGACCATGTTAGGAGAATTTGCCACGTCCTCCTTGGTGATGGCGAAAACCCTGGCGTTGGTCATGGTTGGTGGGGCTTCCATCCTCGCCTAACTGTAATAAGATCCCTCCATAACTGGTTGCATCTGGTGCAGTTGAGCAGGTCCACCCCCGTACTGAAGAAGCTGTGGTGGAGGCGGTTTTGCATTAGGGCACGCCTTGGCCAGGTGCCCTACTACTCCACAGATATGACACCCGCCAACCCTCGACCGGTTAGGGCAAGCCTTCATCATATGCCCTTCTGCTCCGCAAATATGGCATCCGCTCATGCCCTGATGACATACTCCAGGATGTGCCTTCCCACACTTTGGGCAAGGGGGATACTTGAGCTGCTTGCTTGACGTGCCCCCTTTGTTGCCCTCAGAAGACTTCTGATCCCACTGCTTCCTCTTGCCTGAATTCCCTTTCCAGTTTTGTTGGTTCTGAGGATTCCCTTGGGACTTCTGGGCTGATACCTGTTGTTGTTGCACACGTGTGACCTTTATACTATTCAAGTAGTGCTCAGTGATCAAAGCACTACATACTAGTTCTTCTGAAGTCTATGGTCTATTACCACTGCCGGCCACATTCAAAGCTATCTGAGGCCTCAGCATCTTGAGCATCAACCTGACCCATTCCTTTTCAGTGCTAACTAACTCCGGGCACAAGCGAGCTAATCGATTGAACTTCTTCATTGCTTCATCCACAGTTAGATCTCCTTGACGGAACTCAGTGAATTCATCATAGTGCTTGTTTGTCACTTTCATGTGAAATTACTCTTCCAGAAATTCTGCTTCAAGGTCGGCCCAGGTCATCTGATTCACATTCCTCTTAGCTTTCACTCTTTCCCACCACATCCTAGCATCTCCAGTAAGGCAGAAAGATGTGCACTTTATCTTCTCCACCTCGGGCCAGTCCAGTAACTCCATTATACTCTCCACTGTTTTGAACCATGCCTGAGCATCCCATGGTTCACTTATGCCAGAAAAATTCTTAGGCTTCAGTCTCTGCCACTGGATCAGATATGCCTCTTGTCTTACTTCTCTTGTCGGAGGTACTGGGGGAACCTCTGTCGCTTCTGGTGCCGCTACTTGCGCCACTGGAGGGGTAGCAGAAGTGGCCTGCTGATTAGTGGCATGCTGGTTAGCCATCAAGGTGGCAATGACTTGCTGCTGTTCAGCAAGTTGCCTCTGAAGCTGGGCCACCACTCCTTGAAGGTCTGGTGGTGGTACTAACTCTGTTAACTCTTGTTCTCTAGGAGCTTGCTCCTCATTTCGGACAATTCTAGGACGTCCTCTTGGCATCCTCTTACTCTATAGCACACAAAAATAAAAGCTCATTATCTCTTACCAACTTACTTCACTATCATCATTCTCATATCATCATACTCATATCATGATATGTCATATCATGTCATCTTACTCATATAGCATATACTGATCATGCACATAATAGCATAAATAATTCTAACATACTTCCTTATCATCTTACACTTACTGATACTAGCAGTCAATAACTTCATACTTGGCAGGCGGCAGGATTGATGCTTGATGTCAGTGTGGTGGAAGGGTGGAACCTCTTGCTCTGATACCACTCTGTGATGACCCGCCTATTCTTTCTCTCCCTTAAGGCGGGAGCCACATTCACTTAACCTTAACGTTACCTTATTCATAGCCTTAGGTTATAACTACTTGACTTCCTTTAACTTGCTATGAATTTTTTTCCTTTAAAAAAAACTTTCATTTTATTTGATTTGCAAGGATTTGACCCCTAGACCTCTTAGTTGTAAAACTGAAGCACTAACCAGCTGCTCAATACCACTTCTTTTCAATAGTACCAGTCGACTGCTAAATAGCCAGTTGACTGGTATCGGCCACAGAAACTTTCTGTGCCCGGCACCAGTCGACTGGCCTCATGGCTGTCAACTGGTGCATCGAATAGAAACTTTCTGTTCGATAGGGCAGTCGACTGGTTCTGAACCAGTCGACTGGCACGCCTGAAAACCTACATTTCAGACCTGAAATCCATCTCCAACGATCCACAAAACATATACTTTCAAGACATACAAAGACATAACTCCATTTCTGTACTCTATACTAGTTTTCTAAACATTATAGCAACCCAAAACAACCTCATAAACTTGCAATTAGGACTTTTGTGGAAGTAAATAAGCTATCAAAATATGTGTGAACTATAGACTAGAGTTTGTACCCAACTTTGTCTCTATGCAAGGTTTAAACAAAGTCATTCATTCTACCAATTCAAAACACCAAAACACATGTTCTACAAGACTTAGCCCAAAGATCTCTTCCACGGTTCCGCCGCCACTGAACATCAATGCAAGTCCCTTCGCCTCCTTAACTTATGATTTTTCTTTACCTTTATCTGCAATAGAAGGAAATACAACTAATAAGCGAATTGCTTAGTAAGTAAATCCTAACTCACAAATCTAAACGATAAGGGATAAACATGCTCTTTTCAAATAATGCTTGCTTCAAAATACATGCACTTGGAAATATTTGCACATGAGAACTTTCCTACACTTATCATGCTCAATCATGATTGAAAACATTTACTAGCATCAAAATACTTGCAAACTTTACATGCTCATGATTTCTTTTGAAACTTACTAATGATACATTTACATACTTTAAAATACTAACTTCTTTGCTCTTTCTCTTTATCATGTTTATAACATAACCATGTCAACATACATAACCAAATATGCACTTAAGGAAATTGAAACACTTACATAAACTCATATACTTCAAAATAATAATCAACTT
This sequence comes from Boesenbergia rotunda, assembly GCA_024364735.1. Taxonomy (NCBI): domain Eukaryota; kingdom Viridiplantae; phylum Streptophyta; class Magnoliopsida; order Zingiberales; family Zingiberaceae; genus Boesenbergia; species Boesenbergia rotunda. The sequence continues at coordinate 233,361 of JAGFNQ010008377.1, read as the reverse complement.
TCTCAGGCCTTGACACTGTACCATGGTATCAATGTACCAATGCGCGCATCCCTAATAGATTTCGTGGTAGCTAGCCACCGCACCCTATTAGAGCTTCTTTCTAACTTTCTGTGGGCTTCTCTTTTGCCCGGTACATGTCACTTTACAAAAATAAAATACTTTCTTACTCATAATGCTTATACTTATCAAGCTATCTTTCTTTTTACATAAATCTTTGCACTACAAAACTTTACCTTTCTCACTTGGAACTTTCATCGAGCACCTTGCGTGCCCTTAACCCAAAACTCCTTTTTAGGACTTTTCATGAACTTGGTCTTTCATGCTTAGATCACACATAACAAAATCTACTCCAATTCAAGTTCTATGATTAAAAACATGTATTCTTTAGAAACATAAATCACACAATAAATAATATTCTCAAAGCATGCACTTAAATCACAAAATCATGGTTCTACAATGAGAAACTAGATGCGAAGCTACTTTTATTGCAGGTGAGTGATTTACTTACCCTTTTCTTGAAGAAAACTCACTAAGTATCTCGAAATTCCTAGCGTAGGATTCTTTTCCTCTTCCTTTGCAAGAAAACTTCACCCTTGACCCTTGGGAGGAAGCCCTAGGTTTTCTACTTCAAGAGGAAGAAGAAGGAGGAGGAAACTCTCCTTTTCTTCCCTATTTTTCATAGCCTCCCACCTTGCTCGCGCGGCCTCCTCCAAGCCCTAATGGGGACTTAACTCAACTTAAGTGGAAGTTTAAATACCTCTTCATGAAACGGGCTAAATCAACTATAATATTATTTCGCTTCATCCTTTTTTGTGCTTGATATCCTTGCCCAGCTGGTTAGCCAAGCTTGCTTAAGGATTTGCTTCTCGCGTGGTCGCGAGATCAATCCCCACCCGACCCTTTAATTTTTTTCTTTTTATTTTAATTCTGAAAAATGCTAGAAAAATTCCGAAAAATCCCTAATAATACCAGAAAATTATTGGGTGTTACACTAAGAATGGAGGGTCATACAATAGAAGATTTCGAGATAAAAACGAGAGGTATATTTTCTCTCATGGGTCCTTTTGATCTTACTATTACTTGTTTGCTTAATTATCATGTTGTTAATTATTGTTTAATTAAATATGATAATTAATTGTCATGGACCCCGATGATAAACACAAAAACCAGCGATCTACTCATTGTCTATTCCGCGACTAATTGGTTAGGCATGTTACAAGGCTTGAACAACAAGTTTGGTCAAGTAATAATTCGAATCAATTAGTACGGTGATGAGACGGTCGTTTGGAAAATAGGTCTCCATTCGGATTAAAATTTTAATCGATGGACATGGAGTGGTTTCCCATGAGCGACTCGGAATCCATGACCCAGAATCCGTGTACATGGATATTTTCATGAATTTTTCTACCCTAGGACCCCCCAACAAAATGTCATAGTTGAAAGACGAAACAGAACACTCCAAGAAGTAGCTACCATGCTTAATGAATATAACTTGGCTAACCAATTTTGGCCAGAAGCTGCTAGCACTGTCTGCTATATTCAAATAGGGTCCTAATAAATAAAAGACATAATAAGACCCCTATGAAATATATTATTATAAACCACCCAACCTATATTATCTAAGGATCTTTGGCTGTAAAGTCCACATCTTAAACACAAAAGGCTACTTAGGAAAATTCCAATCCAAGTCTACCCTGAATAATTTTAGGGTACTCAACCTCAAATAAGGCCTACAGAGTTTATAACAAACAAACCCTTAAGATTGAAGAAACTACTAATATAATATTTAATAAAGAAAACCAATCTAACCCAAGCAATCAATCTAACTCATATCAACCCAACTTAACTAATCCAAAAGATGATGAGTCTAGACCAGACCAAATTTCTAACTCACCAATTTAATCAATTTCTGAACCAATCTTAGACTTAACTACTGAATCGGTCCCTGAACCAAATTTAATGTTACCTACTGAACCGGTCTTTGAACCGACCCAAAACCTACCAACCAGATCTGAAGTTGAACAAAGTTCTAGGAGACCTAAGAACCCCAGACTAAATCACTGAACTAACCAAATTTGGGTGATTCAACCTTAGGGGTCTTAATAAGGTCCTCTAGAAACCTAAGTCAGGTTGCACTGATTTCAAAGATTAAACCTAAGACCATAGAAATGGCCTTACCTGGCCTAGACTTGATCATTATTATGCAGGAAGAACTAGCCCAATTTGATAGAAACCAAATCTGTGACTTAGTACCTAAACCTAAAGGTAAGTCCATTATATACACTAAGTGGGTGTTTAGGAATAAATTGAAAGACCAAGGTGAAATAGTGGGAAATAAAGGCTGCTTAATAGCTAAAGGATTTAGTCAAGTTGAGGGCTTAGACTATGATGAAACTAATACCCCTGTAGCTAGACTTGAGTCAATCAGAATGATGCTAGCCTTTGCAACCCATAGAGGATTCAAATTATACCGAATGAATGATAAGTTTGCCTTCCTGAATGAATTTATAAAAGAGGAAGTCTATATAGGACAACCCTCAGGTTTCAAAGACTTAGACTACCCTAACCAAGTTATCAAACTTAGAAATGCTCTTTATGTTTTAAAACAAGCACCTAGGGCTTGGTATGAAAGACTATCCACTTACATAATTTTTGAGGGTTTTAACCAAGGCCAAATTGACTCAACCCTATTTGTTAAGACCTTAGAAAAAGACATCTTTATAGCCTAAATTTATGTAGATGATATAATCTTTGGATCAACTAATACTAATTTCTTAAACTAATTTATTAAAAGTATGGAAAGTGAATTTTAAATGAGTTTAGTATGTGAACTGACATTCTTTTTAGGACTCCAAATTAAACAAACCAGGGATAAAAATTATGTTCACCAATCAAAATATGCAAAAGAATTGATTAAGAAATTCAAAATAGAATGTTCAAAAGATTTAAGTACCCCTATGACCACAAATGCTAAAATAGATAATGACCCTGAAGGTATGCCAGTTGACTTAATGTATTATAGATGTGTTATAGAGAGCTTACTTTACCTAACCGCTAGTAGACCTGATATCCTTTATGTAGTAGGTATTTGTTTCAGGTACCAAACCTGTGCTAAGGAGCCCCACTTAACTGCAATTAGAAGAATCCTTCGATATATTAAGGGCACTCTAAATGTAGGTATTTGGTACCCTTGAACTTCCTATTTTGAATTATTATGTTTTTCTGATGTAGACTATGTAGGTTGTAAACTAGATAGAAAAAGTATAAGTGGGAGCTGTCAATTGTTGGGTAAGAGTTTAGTTAGTTGGTGTAGTAGAATGTAACATTGTGTTGCCTTATCTATAACTAAAGCAGAGTATGTTGCCTTAGGGGAATGTGTAGCTCAACTCTTATGGATGATGATACCCTTAAGGATTTTAATCTAGACTATACCCAAACTATGGTCTTTTTGATAATATCAGTTCTATAAACCATACCGAAAACCCAATCCACCATTCTAGGACTAAACATATAGAAGTGAAACATCACTTTGTTAGGGATCACGTAGCTTGGGGTGAAATTATCATTCAACATATAGAGTCCAAATCTAACCTAGCATACTTTTTTACTAAATCCCTACCTGAGTCTGAGTTCAGTTTATTAAGAAGGCAGCTTGAAATGTGCATAGTAGAGTAGGACTTCAAATGTTTGATCTTGATTTGATTTTGAATGTTAAATTTCTTTAAGATTCTATGTCTGACTTTGATTTTAAAAATGAATTCAAAACGTTATTTCAAATTTCAAAACTTTGTTTTCAAAATTTATTACATTTTTCGATCCTTAGTTTTACTTTGACTTTAAAACTACTCCCTTCAAAACTAGGGTCTTTCTTTGACATGGACTTAGCTTAGGCTTAACTCTAGTATGTATGCTCCCATAGATTTAGAAGTCAACATTTCACAAGCACATTAGGGTTAACTTGATTAACAACCTAGACTGGGTTGAGATGCTTAGGATGGTTGCCCTAGACTTAGATGCTTCAAAATCAATGCATCGACACAAGTTGGGGGCATTATAAATGCAATTCAAATTAATCAAGTCAGGTATTCTGGCTAACTAAGCTGATTTATGAAATACACTTAACTTGACTAATCCAAGTGAAAACTGCTATTTATTATAGTCTGCAACTAGTTAAAAGGTTAGATAGGTGCCTAAAAGGAATTGACTTTATTTTTTGAATATTTAAAATTATTTTTTCTCTCATTCTTGGACTCAAAATGAAGGTGTCAAGACTTGACTTAGACTTAGCCTAGACTTAGACATTTTACTTAGACTTATTGTATTGCTTGAAATTAATCGCTCTGATACACATAGCTATTCTTACCCTCATATTACATGCATGATATTGATATACGACAAAGGGGGAGAGAAAGAAAAGAGTGCTTCTATATTAATCTTTTAGCTTGTCAAATCTTTTCGCTTATCGAAAATCGCTCTTCGAAAATTAAGTTTTTTTAGTGATTTCAAAAACTAAGCTTCTTTTTAGTGTTTTCAAAAACTAAGTTTTTTTTTCGAATGCTTAGAACCTATTTTTAAAATGACTCAGCATTTTGAAAAACTACTTAGTCTCTCTTCTTAGTTTTTGAAAAGCACTTAACTTTTTCGAAAAGAATATTTTAGTACTTAAGCTTTTCAAAAAGTAAGCAAAATTTCAAAAGTATTCTTTCAAAAAACATATGTCAACTAAGTATTTTTACAGCTTATTTCAAAAGAAAACATAACTTAGTCATTAAACTTTTTTAATCATATTTGAAAAAGACTAAGTCTATTTTAAAAAATATAATCTCCTCTATAATCATAAATGTTAAATGATCTAGAGGGAGAGAACTGATTAAGGGGAGTGCTTAAAAGTAATTTTATTTCCCTGTTAAAACTTCTTTAGGCTTAACTTTGAACTACGTTGTTATTATCAAAAAGGGAGTGATTGTTGGTGCCGAAATCACCAGATCGAACCTTGTTTTGATAAGTGGCAAAGGGTTCAAGTTAAACTAGTATGGTGTACTGAAGAAGTTGTTGAGATTGCAGGAAAGTCCTAGGTAAGCTAAGCAAGAAATTTTGACCTGCAACATTGAGCACGAAGCCCTGTTCGGGGGTCAACCAATGAAGTCTTGGCAAGTGAAGCCGAGCATGAGGTCCTAGTCGGGGATCAGGCAATGAAGACTTGATGTGTGAAGTCAAGCACGAAGACTTGGTCTAGGGGGACCGAGCAGAAGACATTGCCGAGTGGGGATCACAAACATGAGTCGAGATGGGTCGAGGTAGAATGTCGTCGAGTTTCAGGTTCTTGGAGGCCGAGAAAAAGTCCAACTAGAGATTCCGGGTGACAATAGGTAAACTCTCCTGAGAGCATTCCCCGGTGAGGGAACAATAGGCGTTGGTCCGACCTAGGGTTTTGAGTGAAAACTGAAAGTCAGGACCAAGTCAACACTAGTTGTAGTTCATACATGTTTTAATTCTAAATTTTATTATTGTATGCTTGGAACTGACCCTTGTTACAGCTAAAAAGAAAAAACTATTGAATGGGGCGCCTGAATGGGACTCATGCGTCTGAGAGCTGGCAGCAGGTGGCTGAGCTGGTATAATGGTTTGGCTTACTTGGCGAGTGGTGACTGGATCACCCACATTGACACATAGGCACTTGAAAGGGACTTAGACGCTTGGCCAGGATAAAGTTTGACCGAACAGTGGATAATGTTTCCCCCCGGTTCACTGCAATGAGGGCGCCTAAGTAATTACAATAAAAGAGGTCGAGTGCCGCAGTTCATTACAACAATTCTAAGACTACAATCTGTTTCTTCTTCTGTGTGATGCACGACCGAAGTTTCGATAAATGCTGAACCATCGTCCGACTCTCCAAACGAAGATCATCCTTTCATTTCAGGAGTCGGTATAATTGTTTTTCTTTTATTGCACACTTTAGTTATGTAATTTGTAATATTCTTGCGATTATTAGTATTGGCAAAGTAAATGATCAAGGATTGTGGGCCTTACAGTAGGAGCCGGTCAAGACTCCGAAGCATGTAAAATTAACCTGAGTTAGCGATCGTGCTGTGTTTTATTTTCAACTGCTTCCTATCTCTCTCTAATTCCGACGCATACTCTAACCATATGTAATGACCCGGCCCATTTGGCGGCCCATTCGGCGGCCCATTCGGCGTCCCCTTATTTTTCTGTGGGTCGTCGACCGTCTACCGTCTACCGTGTCGTTACCTTACTAGGTCTTCCCACCCCCTGGACAGTTGATTTTTGCCTTCCCCAGGATTCAAACCCTAGACCCAGGCTTAAGTACTAGTTCTTTATGAATCCTGGTATTAGCTCAATTGGCAACCAGGATTCATAAAGAACTAGTACTTAAGCTTGGGTCTAGGGTTCGAATCGTGGGGAAGGCAAAAATTCACTATCCAGAGGGTGGGAAGACCTAGTAAGGTAACGACACGGTCGATGGTCGATGGTCGATGACCCACAGAAAAATAAGGGGCCGCCGAATGGGCCGCCAAATGGGTCGTGTACTTACATTTGGCGGTCCATTCGGCGACCCCTTATTTTTCTGTGGGTTGTCGACCGTCGACCATGTCGTTACCTTACTAGGTCTTCCCACCCCCTGGATAGTAGATTTTTGCCTTCCCCAGGATTTGAACCCTAGACCCAGGCTTAAGTACTAGTTCTTTATAAATCCTGGTAACCAATTGAGCCAGGCTCAATTGGTTACCAGATTCATAAACTCAAGTACTTTAGCCTGGAGGTCTAGAGTTCGAATCCTAGGGAAGGCAAAAAAACCACTAGCCAGGGGTGGGAAGACCTAAGTAAGGTAATTGTAATGCCCGTATTTTTTTTTAAGCGGCGTTACGCTAAACATACATGTGCATATGTAACATCTTAATGCAGCGGAATAACTAGTACTTAAATCATATACACATGTCTGGGTTATCATTCATGGACATGGTGACATTATGCTTAACATACTACTAGCATACCTAACATCATGACATCAACTTTCCATAACTTATTCATAAGCATTTCAGCATGCATATTATCAGCATGCATAGCATCATGATATCAACTTTCCATGACTTATTCATAAGCATTTCAGGTAGCAAGTAATTTATCCATGACTTCACGAATAGTAGGTTGTTTCTTAGGCATAACTATCATAAGTCGAGCATAACCCAAAGTAAGCATTGTGAGATCATTAAACAAGCAATAAGTGAAACGAGAGGGTTTCTTGGCCATGTCACTACTACACATCCATGTTCTAGCCTCTCCTGCTGCTTCCCCTAGAAATCTCTTGCTTGATCTGCGGTATAAGAAAATAAGACTATAAGCACGGTGGCTTAGTAAAACCCTTTTCCTACTCACAAAATTCATATGTCGTATAAACATGAACATAATGCTTCAATCCTACATATCATAGCATAATTTTTATCATGAACATTTACACAATCATGGCATCATCATTTTAGCATAAACATAAATAAAATCATGGCATCCGAATTTAGCATGTACATCGATATCGTGGCATCATACTTTAACATGAACATAAACATAATCATGGCATCATAATTAACATGAACATAAACATAATGGCATCATAATTAACATGAACATAAACATAATCATGACATCATAATTAACATGAACATAAACATAATCATGGCATCATAATTACATGAACATAAACATAATCATGACATCATAATTAACATGAACATAAACATAATCATGACATCATAATTAACATGAACATAAACATAATCATAGCATCATAATTACATGAACATAAACATAATCATGGCATCATAATTAACATGAACATAAACATAATCATGACATCATAATTACATGAACATAAACATAATCATGACATCATAATTAACATGAACATAAACATAATCATGGCATCATAATTACATGAACATAAACATAATCATGACATCATAATTAACATGAACATAAACATAATGCATAACATGGATGGATGCATGGGCAAATGCATTATCATAAGAATGCTTAGTTTAAAATCATACTTTTAAATACTTAAACATAATCATAACATTCGTTGGGGCCCTGGCTTGTACCACATTCATTCATCATATGCGTGCATCCCTAAGTAAATACGAGATAGATAATCTCGACCTACTAGGGTAAGGACAGCTTCATCGGTAGTCCCGAACCGTAAGGACAGCTTCATCGGTAGACCCGAACCGTGGACAGCTTCATCGGTAGTCCAGAACCGTGGATCTTATTCAGGTCCGGTACAAGCCCATTCTTAAAATAAAATACTTTCACATGCTTCTTCATTCACAAAACATACATAGCATATTCATTCATTCTTAATGCTTAACATCATCATTATGCCTTGAAGGCATGAACCTCATTTCATTCATCATTCTCATTCCATATCACCATTATGCCTTGAAGGCATGAACATTAACTTCATTCATCATTTCATCCATAAATAGGACATGCATACATATCATTCATAAATCATGGCATACATTCATATTATTCATAAATCATGGCATGCATACATATCATTCCTAAATCATGGCATACCTACATAATTAGCATCTTAATTCATAAAAACATGCATGGTCATGGTACATGGAAAAACATGCCTAGGTCCTTTCATGCATGATACATATCCTTGGGTTCATGGAACATGTCTAAACATTTATGAATCATCATTACCAGTGACCTAACATATAATTCATGACACATAAGCTAGGGTTTCAATTGGCATAAACATTCTTCCAACATACTTAAACATTTATATACATCATAGTACCCTATAAACATGCATCCTTGTGGTCTTAACCCAACCGAAACCCTAAATCTTGGGAGTTGGCCGAAAGTTCCTTGGCATGAAACTCCACCATTCAATCAATAGGAAGGGTTCCATAAGTAAAAGAACACCCATACATTACATACAAGACCATAGGGAGCCATTAAACCCCATGATTGGAGTAAATCCTAAACCCTACCCCCACCTTGGGACCTTGGCCGAAACCCTAATGGGTCACCATCACATGAATAAATTCATAATGTTGCAAATTTTACATCCTATAACTTACATATACTTCCATAGGAAAACATTTGAACCCTTGCTTGGAGTTAACCCTAACCTCTTGCCCTAAAACCCATCTTGGCCAAAAGATACTAGGGCCTTCAATCATGAAAAACTTTCACATAACCCCTATTAACATCTCTTACCACATAAGGAAACATAAGGAACAATATTAAAGAGTTGGATCCAAACCAAACCATAGAAACCTATGGTGGTCGAAACCCTTGGTAGCCCTAACTTTGGTGTTTCTTCATACATAGTTCAAACAATTTCTTGTATCATGAAAATAACTCAAAAACCATTATACCATAGGTGAGGGAGTTTTACCTTGGGTTATCTTGGTTTTTAGACCTTAAAAAGGGAAGATGATGAAGACCTTGTTGTCCCTTGATCACCCTTAGCCCTTGTAGCCTTGTAGATGACCCTTAGCTCTTGAAGATTAAGCCCTCTTGTGAAGTTTTCCAAAGGAAAACTCTCCTTGATGTTTCGGCTAGAGTGAGGGAGGAGGAAGAAGAAAGGTGGAATTGATGGAAGGAAGAAAGTAACTCCCAAGCCCCCTCTTTATAACACATTAAGGAGGGCAAGTGAAGAGTCATGGTGGATGACCCTCCATTTTCTCTAAGCCTTAACCACAATCCACTTCATTTCCTCATAGCACTCCCTTGCTAGGTGAATTGGTTAGAGTATGCATGGTTGTACAAGAGGTTCAAGGTTCAATCCTTGGTGCATGCACTAATTTTTGTATTTTATTTTTATTTTATTTTCTATTATTTCGAAAATCCCTTAAAAATTTCTCCATAATTATGTTAATATTTCTCATTAAAACCTCTTTATATTTATATTAATTTTTACCTAAAATTCACCAATAATTATGGTACTAGAAAGCCCATATAAAGCCCATTAGTGCTTATTTTTCCTAATTTAAATGAGAAAACATGGATTTCTAGGCTAAAATTCGTATTAATATTTCTAGGTCCCTGGGAAAATTATCTAGTCATGCTCAATATTTTAAAGAAAATATTATAAAAATTTTCCGGGTCGTTACAGTAACGGCACGGTCGACGGTCGACGGTCGACAACCCACAAAAAAATAAGGGGTTGCCAAATGGGCCGGGTCGTTACAAGAAAAAATTTAAAACACGTAAACATATCTTAAAACATGGGAGCATGCTTGGTATTCATGTGGACAACTTGATTCAAATTTTTAATTCCAGAAGTACATTATGCAATCATGTGAACTTATGGCATATAAAACTCTAGATGGGGCATGAACTACTAAACAAGTATGACATTTATATGAGAGGAACCTTAGACTTAACTACAGCCTAAACCGTGGCATGTGAGTATGAACACCATATAGAAGCATGTGAGCATTAACATAGGTTTTAGAGTTTGCATGGACTTTAAAGGTATGAATCGAACCACATATGCATCAAACTTTAACACCCTAGAGCATGTTACATAATCCATATTGAGTCTTTAAACAAGCAAGCTCTAAACATGATTTCCATGACAAGTGCTAGTTATAGAAATATCGTATTTTAGGAATGAACACAAAACATAGCATGTTGTACTATTGAACAAACATAAAACATAGTGTAGCATACTAGTATAATAATCTAACATCAACAAGTGTATCAATGCGGAAACTTAGGACATGGATAAAAATTTTTTGATTCATAGCAAGCATAAATAACAGGATCTCTTCCACCATGCCACTGCCACACACATCTTTGCCCCTCCTACTGCTCCCATTAGTTTAGCATGCCCTTATCCTTTTCTGCAGTATAAGAAAACACTAAACTATAATCATATAAGCTTAGTAAGATCCTTTCCTACTCACAAAAACCATGCGTCATGAATTAGACATAGAGAAAGTTTAAACAACAATATATGGAAAGAATATATTCATATCACAAGAGTACTTCAACTTCAAGTAAAGTAAACACATAATATGAGATAAATGTCTTTATGCATGAGGGATGTTTCTTTGAAAACATATATTTATAAATATTTGAACATAACTCTCAACATAAGGGCCCGGCATTGTACCACATTCATAATTTGCGCGCATCCCTTAGATAAATACGAGGTAGCTAATCCTAACCTACTAGAGAACTAGGCAACCTTCGGCCTAGGGGCAACGTAGGAGCCCATCCCAAGGACCTTTTTAGGGTCCGGTACAAGCCCATACAAAAGTAAAATAGCTTATCATGTTTCATTTCTTTTCATAAAGAATGCTCTTAGCATCTTTTAGGCATTCCATAATACATAAGTCATGCATAACATAGGTATGCCCTAAAGGGCCTAAACATAATCATGATTCATGGAGCATAACATAAAGCATACATGAATAAGGCCTAACATAATCATAAAGTAACATAGAAGCATGCCAACATTATTATATCATTTAATAAATCATGGAAATATATTCTTGATCTCTTAAGCAAATAGAAAGCATACTTAGGGTTTTAACCTCCTCCTAGGCCTAAAGCTAGGACTTGGCCGAACCCCACTTTCCCTCTTTAAGCAACATAAGAAATCATAAGATCATGCTAATATTCATATAACACATCACATATCATGGGAAGTCATTTACAAGCGTAGTTAGGGTTTGATCTAATCATAGTCATGGTTCTAGGTGCTTGGCCGAAACCCTTGTCCCCTTTTCAAGCAACCATAAGTGACATAAAAATCATTTAACATTCATTTAACACATATCATATCATAGGAATTCATTAGCAAGCATAATTAGGAGTTTAACTTGACCCTAATCATAGTTTTAGGGGCTTGGCCGAAACCTTCAAGGGCCTACTCTATGATTTAAGTAACATAACACCCAAAACAATTATACTACAGGTGAGGGGAGACTTACCTCTTTTGCTTGGTTACCACCAATCTATATACCCTTAAATTGAGAGTGATGGAGACCTCCTTGCTCTTAGGATCTCCTTTGTTCTTCTCGCCTTATAAGGGGTCTTAAGTCTTCAAGAGATCTCACTTGTGAAGCTTTCTAGGGGAGAACCCCTAGATGGTGTTTTCGGAAATGGGAGAGGGAGAGAGAGAGGTTCGATGTGGGTGGAAGGAAGAAGAAGAGAACAATTTCTAATGCCTCTTGTCTCTTCACTCATCCCTATTTATACTAAGTGAAAGGGCAAGATGCCTCTTCACAAGTGCCTCTTTACCTTGTGCCTCTTTACATGGTGCCTCTTCGCATCCTCTACCCTGAACTACAATTTTCCTCTCCTCTAGCACACCCTTGCTTGGGCCACTGGTTATCATATGTATCATAAGGCTTTGCTACCACCTAAGGTCCATGGTTCAAACCTTGGCAAATTGTACTTTTTGATTCTTTCCCCTTTTTTTTGAAAAGCCCACACAAAGCCTAGAATTCCACATAAAATCCATTAAGAATTATACTAGAATTCATATTTGTTTTCATATAAAAATTAAGAGGATATTACGGGCGTTACAATCCCCCATACCTTATAAAGAGTTCATCCTCGAACTTAAAATAGTTCTGGGTACTTTTGTTTCATATCGTCCTCACGTTCCCAGGTGGCCTCTTCAAACCGTTGACTTCGCCATAGGACCTTTACTAAGGGCACCTCCTTTTCCTTAGCCTTTTGACTTCTCGATCTATTATCTGGATAGGTCGACTTTCATAACTTAGGTCCTCTTGAACTGGCACTGTCAGTGGCTCAATCACTTAGTTTGTGTTGGGAACATATTTCTTGAGCATCGAAACATTGAATACGTTGTGAATGGCTGACATCTCTTGGGGCAGTTCTAGCTCATAAGTCACCTTGCCAACTCTTTTCAGGATCTGGTATGGTCCCACATAACGCGGACATAACTTTCCCTTCTTCCCGAATCTCATTACTCCTTTCATAGGAGCCACCCGGAGGAATACTAAATCACCAACATTGAATTCCAAGGGCCTACGTTGCATATCCGCATAGTTCTTCTGTCGGCTCTGAGCAGTTTCTATTCTTTGGCGAATGTTCTGTATAGCTCGGGTGGTGTCGTCGATAAAATCTGTCTTGAGTCCCATTTCTTTCTTTTCACCGCTTTCATACCAACAGATTGGAGACCTACATCTCCTCCCGTACAATGCTTCATAAGGCACCATTCCAATAGTAGCTTGATAGCTATTATTGTAAGCGAATTCCGCTAAGCATAAATAACGGCACCAGCTCCCTTTGAAATCTAGGGCACAAGCTCGTAACATATCCTCCATTACTTGGTTCACCCATTCCGTTTGCCCGTCTGTCTGAGGATGAAAGGCAATACTGAATCGTAGCTTAGTGCCAAGAGCCTTCTGAACACATTCCCAGAAATGTTAAGTAAAATGACCATCCCTATCTGAAATGATGGTCTTAGGGATTCCATGTAATCTGATAATTTCCTTAGCATATAATTGAGCTAGCTGCTCAATCGAATATGCCATCTTGATTGCTAGGAAGTGAGCAGACTTCGTCAATCTGTCCATGATTACCCATATCGCATCATATCCGTTCGTAGTCTTGGGCAGTCTTGAAATGAAATCCATAGAGATATCTTCCCATTTCCATTCTGGAATCTGAATTGGCTGCAGAACTCCTCCGGGTCTCTGGTGTTTTGCTTTAACTCTCTAGCAGGTCAGGCAGGTACTGACATGCTGAGCCACATCTCTTTTCATACCTAACCACCAGAATTTCTCTTTCAGGTCTTGATACATCTTGGTGGATCCCGGATGCATAGAATAGGGGGTTCCGTGAGCTTCCTCTAATATCTTCATTCGTAGTTCTGGATCGTTGGGAATGCATAGACGATCCCTAAGGTATAGTACCCCACTGTCGGTGATATGAAATCCATCATCCTTCCCTTCTAGGATCTCTTGCTTGATCCTCTGTATGCTTGGATCACCATCTTGCTTTTCTAATATATCGTCAAACAGTGTCGGTGCTATCTCATGGTAGAAAGCTGTCCGGAAATGATCTCAACCCCATAGCTCATAATTTCTCTTTCTAGTGGATGGATAATACTGATAAAGACATCAAGGTGGCACAGGACTTCCTGCTGAGTGGATCGGCCACTTTGTTTGCTTTTCCAGGATGGTAGAAGATCTCGCAGTCATAGTCCTTGACTAGCTCGAGCCATCTACGCTGTCTCATATATAAGTCTTTCTGAGTGAAGAAATATCTCAGACTCTGATGATGTGTATAAATCTTACACTGAGATCCATATAAATAATGCCTCCATATTTTGAGAGCGAAGACCATGGCTGCTAGTTCTAGATCGTGAGTGGGATAGTTCTTTTCATGTTCTTTGAGTTGCCTAGAGGCATAGGTGATGACTTTATCACTCTGCATAAGTATAGCTCCGAGTCCCAATTTGGAGGCGTCGCTGTACATATCGAAGCTTTTGTTACTTTCCGGGAGAGTAAGGATTGGAGCACTTGTCAGTCTCCTTTTCAACTCTAAGAGACTCTTTTCGCAGTCCTCTGTCCATTCGTACTTTCTGTTCTTTCTGGTAAGAACTGTCATAGGGGCTGTAATTCTTGGGAAGTCCTCTACAAATTTTCTGTAATAGCATGCTAGCCCGAGAAAACTTCTGATTTCATTGGCATTCTTTGGACTGTTCCACTTACTCACAGCTCCAATCTTTATTGGGTCTACCATCACTCCATCCTTGGAGATAACATGACCCAAAAAGGATACTTGATCGAGCTAGAATTCGCATTTGGAGAACTTTGCATACAATTGCTTTTCCCGAAGAATCTGTAATACTATCTTCAGGTGTTCAGCATGCTCTTCTTGATTTCTTGAATAGATGAGGATATCGTTGATAAAGACCATCATAAATTTATCGAGGAATGACAAGAATACCCTATTTATCAGGTCCATAAACATAGCAGGAGCATTCGTCACTCCGAAGGGAATAACGACGAACTCATAATGTCCCCAGGATTCGAACCCTAGACCCAGGCTTAAGGCCTAGTTTAGTGTTTTCTAATATTTTATTGTAACGACCCGGCCCATTTGGCGGGCCATTCGGTGACCCCTTATTTTTCTGTGGGTCGTCGACAGCTCAATTGGTTACCAGGATTCATAAAGAACTAGTACTTAAGCCTAGGTCTAGGGTTCGAATCCTGGGGAAGGCAAAAATCCACTGTCCAGGGGGTGGGAAGACCTAGTAAGGTAACGACATGGTCGATGGTGTTGGTACAAGTTGCATCAATGATGTTCTCCCTTAAGTGTTTTAATGTTTGACAATATACTTAAGTCAGTGATACATTGAATAGACAAAGGGGAGCAATGGAGAAGTAACCTAAGTTGAAGAGAAGTCCTAGTTAACCTAGGCACTAAGACCTAGTGAGTGAAGCTAGTCACTAAGTCCCGGCGAAGGGTTGCAGGGCACCTAGCGAAGGGCTGCTAGGTATAGAAACCCTAAGACCTGACGAAGGGCCGTTGGACACCTAGCGAAGGGCTGCTAGGTATCGAACCCCTAAGACCTAGCGAAGGGCTGCTAGGTATCGAACCCCTAAGACCTAGCGAAGGGCTGCTAGGCACCTAGCGAAGGGCTGCTAGGAGTTGAAGACCTGGCGAAGGACTGCTAGGCACCTAGCGAAGGGCAGCTAGGAATTAAAGACCTAGCAAAGGGTTGCTAGGCACCTGGCGAAGGGCTGCTAGGAGTCGAAGACCTGGCGAAGGATTGCTAGGCACCAGGTGAAGGACCGCTTGGTAACGAAGACTTAGCGAAGGGATGCTAGGCACCTGGCGAAGGACTGCTAGGGAATGAAGTCTTGGCCCAAGGGACTGGGCAACATAGCTGAGCGATGACTAAGGACAGGAGTAGAGACAGGTCAGGGTTTGGGCGTCTCAAGGTCCGGAGGTATCGGAAGCTAATCAAAAGTCCACCCGAAGGGCTGGGTGGCAACCGTCTCCTGAAAGGAGTAGGTGAAGGGCAAGTTCTCAGGGATGAGAACTTGTGCCGGTTCGACCTAGGGTTTCGTGAAAATTCGAAGTCCGAACCAAGTCCTTAAGGCTAATATTATATGTATATATGGTTTGTGTTTATGTATCTTGCAGGTGCCAAGATTGGAAGATAAAATAAGCAAAAACCAGGGGTTGCAGCCTTTGATGGGGCCGCACCAGTGTTGGGGGCACCCAGAGCAATGTATAAAACCCAGTCTTGGGTTTAAACCATGATTGGGGGCGCCTGGAATGATGGGGGCGCCCGGAGTAAAGAGGAAAATGCAGTTTTCGTGAAGTAAGCAGAATAGGTGTCAAGGGGGGCACCCGGAAGGTCCGGGGCGCCCAGATTGAAACCTATATTTGCTGTTTTTGGTTCGAAATGTAGATAAGCGCTCAGGAGGGCGCCCGGGAGGTCCAGGGCACCCTAGTCAATGATTTTATCACCTGCGACGAGGTAGGCACAAGGATAAGGTTTGACCGAGTTATTAGGGGCGCCCCCGACGTCCAGGGTGCCCCCAGGAGTGATATAAAAGGGGCCTCGACCCCTCTGCTTCAAGAACAACTTCCAAGTACCATTGTCATCATTCTGACTGACGACAACGCACTAGAAATGAGGCTCTACTACCGGGAGGCTCCAGGAGGAAGTGCGCGGCACTTCGGAGGTCCAGATCGGCCGAGCTTCAGACTTTGTCTTGTTGGTTTGCTTTTATTTAATTCCGCACTTAATTTTATTTATCTTTTGATTGTAAACTCTGCACTGTAAGTCGGGTTTCTCCGCCTCCGGAAAGTCCGGGAAGGAGACCAATAGTGGACGGGTGTTCCCGTGCATAGGCCTTGGATGAACTGACCCTGGGGGGTCGGGAACCAAGTAAAAATCCCGCTGTGTCCCTGTGACTGTTTATTTTCGTTCTGCTTTACCTTTCCACTGCACTAAGGCTCTGAGTCCAGAACGACAATCGAATGTCCTTCGAAGTGTCCGAAATATTTGAACGGTCGATATTCACCCCCCCCCCTCTATTGACGGCACCGGTCCTATAGACGGTCGACGACCCACAGAAAAATAAGGGGTCGTCAAATGGGCCATCGAATGGGTCGTTACAATAAAAAGGCGCCTTTTTATTGTAACGACCTGGCCCATTTGGCGACCCCCTTATTTTTCAATGGGTCGTCGACCATCGACCGTGTCGTTACCTTACTAGGTCTTCCCTCCCCTGGCCAGTGGATCTTTGCCTTCCCAAGGATTCAAACCCTAGACCTCCAAGCTTAAGTACTAGAATTTATGAATCCTGGTAACCAATTGAGGCTTAGCTCAATTGGTCATCAGGATTCATAAAGAACTAGTACTTAAGCCTGGGTCTAGGGTTTGAATCCTGAGCAAAGCAAAAATCCACTGTCCAGGGGGTGGGAAGACCTAGTAAGGTAACGACACGGTCGACGGTCGACGACCGACGACCCATAGAAAATTAAGGGGCTGCCAAATGGGCCGCCAAATGGGCCGGGTCATTACAATAAAAAAGGCACCTTTTATTGTAATGACCCGGCCCATTCGGCGGCCCATTCGGCGACCCCTTATTTTTCTGTGGGTCATCGACCGTCGACCGTGTCGTTACCTTACTAGGTCTTCCCACCCCCTGGATAGTGGATTTTTGCCTTGCCCAGGATTCGAACCCTAGACCCAGGCTTAAGTACTAGTTCATTATGAATCCTGGTAAGCTCAATTGGTTACCAGGATTCACAAAGAACTAGTACTTAAGCCTGGGTCTAGGGTTCGAATCCTGGGGAAGACAAAAATTCACTGTCCAGGGGGTGGGAAGACCTAGTAAGGTAACGACACGGTCGACGATCGACGGTCGACGACCCACAAAAAAATAAGGGGTCACCGAATGGGCCGCCAAATGGGCCGGGTTGTTACACCATATGTTTCCGTTGTGTACTCTATGATCGTTAAGTTTTAAAATCCAAAGTTTTGTTAAGCGATATTCACCCCTCCCCTCTATCGGTCAATCTTGATCCTACATCCTAATGTACTTGTGAGATGCTATCTTCTATATCTATAGGAGCATGCAAACTAGGGTTAAGTCCTAAGCTAAGTCCATAATGAAGAAATCCCTAGTTTTAAAAGGGTAATTTTTTAAACTAATCCAAAAAATTTAATCAAAAAGTTTAAAATAATATATTTTTAAAACTATGAATTTTTGAAAAGCAATTAATAAATTTTTTTTGAAAACTAAAAAAATGACAAGAATCATTTCAAAAACACATAAGTGAAAAATAACCCTATTCTACTATGCACATTCCTAGCTGTCTTCTTAGTGAAACTCAGACTCAGGTAGTGGTTTAGAGAAAATATCAGCTAGGTTAGATTTTGAATCTATGTGTGTAAGTACAATTTCACCTCTGGCTATATGATCCCTAACAAAGTGGTGTTTAACTTCAATATGTCTAGTTCTGGAATGGTGAAATGGATTTTTTTGTTAAATTAATTGAGCAAATATTATCAATGTAGACTTTAGTATTAGTGTAGGTCAATTGAAAGTCCTTAAGGGCATGCATTATCTATAATAATTTAGCTACACATTCTCCCAGGGCTATATACTTAGCTTCAGTAGTGGAAATGCGACAGAGTATTATTTTCTACTGCACCAACTAACTAGGCTATGACCTAACATTTGGCAACATCCACTAGTACTTTTTTTATCAAGTTTTGACCCTGCATAATCCAAGTCAAAGTAGCCTAGTTTGTCAAAATTAGAAGTCCTAGGATACCAAATTCCCACATTTAGGATGTCTTTAATGTACCTAAACATTCTCTTGACAGCACTTAGGTGAGATTCCTTAACACAGGTTTGGTACTTAGCACAAATACCTACTGCAAATAAAATGTCAGGTCTGCTAGCTGTTAGGTAAAGTAGGCTACCTATAGCACTTCTAATGTGCTTTTTGTCCACTGATTTTCCTTTTGGGTCACTATTTATTTTAATATTTGTTTTCATTGAGGTATTTATGACTTTAGAGTTTTTCATTTTGAATTTTTTAATTAATTCTTATGCATATTTAAATTGATGAACATAATTTTCATCTTTAGTTTGTTTAATTTGATGTCCTAAGAAAAAGGTTAGTTCACCTATAAGACTCATTTCAAATTCATTTCCCATTACTTTTATGAATTCTTTTAAGAAATTTTTGTAAGTTAAGCCAAAAATTATATCGTCTACTTAGATTTGAGTAATAAAAATATCATTTTCTAAGGATTTAACAAACAGGGTTGGATGAATTTGGCCTTGGTTAAACCCCTTAGAAACTAAGTAATTGGATAGTCTTTCATACTAGGCTCTTGGTGCTTGTTTATGTCCATATAGTGTCTTTTTATGTCTAAAAACATAATTAGGATGTTATAAGTCCTCAAAACCTGGATGTTGACTCACATAGACTTCCCCCTTTATAAATCCGTTTAGAAAGACAGACTTAACATCCATTTAATACAATTTGAATCTCTTATGGGATGCATAAACTAAGAGCATCCTAATTGTTTCTTGTCTAGCTATAGGTGCATAGGTTTCAACATAGTCCAATCATTCAATTTGACTGAATCCTTTAGCCACTAAGCGGGCTTTATTTCTTATTATTTCTCATTTGTCATCCAGCTTATTCCTAAAAATCCACTTAGTGTCTATCACAATCTTACCTTCTGGTTTTGGTACTAAGTCCCAGACTTGGTTTCTCTCAAACTGAGCGAACTCTTCTTGCATAGCGATAATCCAATTCGGGTTAGGCAATACTTCTTCTATTGTCTTGGGTTCAATCTTAGAGATCAGGATGACTTGGCTTAGGTTCATATATAGGATGACCTTGTTCTATCACCTATGGTTGGCTCACCTAAGTTTAGTCAGTTGGTTGATTTGTCCTAGTCCTACAAGATGGTTCAGGTTGTTCAGGTTCAGGATTGATTGTTTGAGTTGATTTGATTATTGGTTTAATTATTTGAGTTGGTTCAATTACTGGTTCAATTATTTGAGTTGGTTCAATTACTGGTTCAATTATTTGAGTTGGTTCAATTCCTAGCTTAATTATTTGAGTTGGTTCAATTACTGGTTTACTTTCTTCTAGGTCTTGATCCGAATTATTAAGGCTTGGTTGAAATGTTTGGTGAGTTGGTTAAGTTGATTGGGCTTGGAAAATTAATTGGTGTTGTTACCATTTCTTCATCAAATATTACATTTTTAGTTTCTTCAATTTTAAAGGTATGTTAATTATAAACCCTATATGTTGTTGGTGCAAGTTGCATCAGTGATATTCTCCTTTAAGTGGTTTGATGTTTGATAATATACTTAAGTCAGTGATACATTGAACAAGGGAAGGGTGAGCAAAGGAGGAGTACCAATGTGAAAGAAAGTCCTAGTAAACCTAGGCACGAAGTCCTGATCATGGATTGGGCACTAAGTCCTGGCCAAGGGCTGGTCACCTAAGACCTAACCGAGGGTTGGGCACGAAGACCTGGTTCGAGGAATTATGCATTAAGTCCTGGCCGAGGGTTGGGCACCGAAGACCTGGTTCGAGGAAATGGCACGAAGACCTGGCCGAGGATTGGGCACCGAAGTCCCGGACTTAGGGTTTGGGCACGAAGTCTTGGTCTGAGGGATTGAGCAATTAGCTAAGCAATGACTAAGGACAGAAGTAGAGACGGGTCAAGGTTCGGACGTCTCGAGATCCGACAGTATCAGAGGCTAAGCAAAAGTCCACCCGAAGGATTGGGTGGCAACTGTCTCCTGAATGGAGTAGGTGAAAGGCGCGTTCTCGGGGGTGAGAACTTGCGTTGGTTCGACCTAGGGTTTCGTGGAAATTTGAAGTCAGAACCAAGTCCTTAAGTTTATGATTGTGTGTATATTTGCTTTGTATTTGTATATATTGCAAGTACCTAAAATGGAAGACAAAGCAAACGAACAACACACATCGCGGCTGAAAGCTTGGAAGCCAGGCGCCCCTATCAATAGGGGCACCCCAATGGAATCAGGTGCCCCCATCAATAGGGGTGTCTAAGTCAAAGAACAAAAGCTGCTTAAGTCAAAGAAGGCAGAACATGCATCCATTCAGGTGCCTGGGATGATACAGGCGCCTGGGTTCATGTAGGCGCCCAGGTCAAAGGTTTTATCAGCTGCGACGAGTTCGGCACGGGGATAAGGTTTGACCAAGCCCTATGGGTCGCCCCCATCGACACAGGCACCCATATGAAGCCTATAAAAGGGGCTTCGACCCCTCAGCTTCAATCACAACTTCTACATTCATTCTAAGTCATTCCGTCCGAAGCAAAAGCGATAAGACAAAGCTCTGCGACCAAGGAAGCTCCAGGAGGAAGCGCTCGACGCTTCGGAGTTTCGGATTGGCCGGATCGTCTGTTTCTGTTTGGTTTGTTTTAATTCAAGTTTCATTTCAATTCATATCTTTTTGCTTGTTATCAACTATAAGACGGGTTTTCTCCGCCTCCGAAAATTCTGGAAAGGAGACCAATAGTGGACTCACGCCGAGTACATAGGCCTTTGACGTACTGACCCTGGGGGTCGGGAACCAAGTAAATAAATCTCGCGTGTCTATTGTCTTGCTTTTCGTTACTTTATTTTATGCTGCGTATTTGCTCTTTTTTAGTCCAAAAATTTTACAACGATATTCACCCCCCCTATATTGTTTTCTCCGATCCAACAAGTGCTATCAGAGCGGGTGATCCAAACTTGGTGCAACCACCAGTTTGAGATTTTTTTTCGGTTTTTTTGCTTTTTAATTCAAATAAATAATATTTGTGCGTGGGTTTAAATTTGAATTCTTATTTTTTAACCATAAGTTAGAATTGATATGATGATCAATTTTTAAAAATTTATCATAAACTTTTTAAATTATTATTTTAATATTTTTCTCGAAATTCATGCTACCTTAATTTAAATAATTTTTTTAATTCTTTTAAATCAGAATTGATAAAGACAACATTTTAAAAAAAAAATAAATAATTTGTCACAAACTTTTTATTATTATTTTTTAATATTCTGCCTCGAAATTCATGCAATATTTATTTTAGGCTATTTTTTTTCTCCCGCACTACTAATCCAAGACCAAGTCTTGGTACATTTTTGTTATTTATTTTGTGTGCGAGGTTCATATTGAATGGCTAATCAAGAAAGGAACAGTGCTCGCCCACCTCTATTCTCTAGCGAGAACTTCAGAAACTGGAAGGGTCTAATAAAATCCAAACCAATATCAGAAGATGAGTCTAGATCTGAGACGGCAGGAATCAAGGGAGAGATTCTAAACGAGGAATCAAAAGGTAAGATTGTAAACTATAAGTTTAAAAATCATATCATTTGTTACACATGCAGGGAGAGAGGGCACTACAAAATTAAGTGTCCTACTCATAAGACTCGATCTTCACCACCGGTGGCAAAGGAGGCACTAGCGCCAGGAGGCCGGAGGGATAAGAGCCACATACAATGCTTCAAGTGTGAAAAGTACGGACACTACAAGAATCAGTGTTCGCCGAAGGTACGCAAAATTTACATTTCTAGAAATTTTCAACTTCCTACACAATCGTATGATAAGATTGATAATGTTCAGAAAAGTTAAATTTGTTGCACAGTCAAATTAATATTTTGCATGACCAGTTAGAAAATTTAGATAATGCTAAAATATCAGAAATTAACTTTGTAATCCTTAATGTTAATTCGATAATTTCTAAAGTAAATTCTGAAATTAAATATGCAAATTCTAATAATATTAATTCAGTAAATTTTGGAATTAGTTCTGTGAATTCAGATAAATCTGATAATCTTGAGGATAATTTAGAAATCAGATCTGATAATCCTACAGATAATTAAGAAATTAAATCAGATAATTCTGAAATCAAATCTAAGGATAATCCTGAAATTAAATTTGAAATTCTTAAGGATAATCCTAAGATCAATTTTGAAATTCTTAAAGATATTTCTGAAATTAGTGAAGATATTTTTGAAGATAATCCTGAAATTATTAAAATTATTCCTGAGGATAACTTTGAAGATATTGAAAATGAAATTCTTTTAGATAGTAACTTAATTATAGATAATGTTGAAAATTATTACAAAACATTAACTAATGACCCAAATTACTCCACCTATTATGAGGATATTGAAAGATGTAATTTTGAGGATGAGGAGGAGATAAAATTTTCTGAGATCAAGACCATAGTCAATAAAGTTCACAAAGAGTCAAATAAATCAAAATTGTTAGAAAAACTTGAAAAAATAAATAAAGAAGAAATAGTAAAGGAATCATAAATTTTTGAAATAATGAAAATGATAAAGCTAAACCCACAATTATTATCTAACCCAAAGATGTTGAAATTTAAATCTAATTAAATCTTATCAATTTTTACCATATTTACTTCATTCTTAAATAATTCTTAATTAATTCAATTAAATCTTAATTAATTCAAATTCAAATTAATTCATAATTAATTCAATTAAATCTTAATTAATTCAAATTGAAATTAATCCTTAATTATTCAAATTAATTTGTAATTAAATCAATTAAATCTTAATTAATTCAAATTCAAATTAATTCTTAATTATTTAAATTAATTCATAATTAATTCAATTAAATCTTAATTAATTAAAATTAAAATTAATCCTTAATTATTCAAATTAATTCAATTAAATCTTAATTAATTCAAATTCAAATTAATTCTTAATTAACTCAATTAATTCAAATTCAAATTAATTCTTAATTAATTCAATTAATTTTTAATTAATCCTAAATTAAAATTTATTTAAACCTTAATTAAGTTAACTTCAATTAATAAAATTAATCCTTAATCAATGTAATTCCAACTAATTCTGAAATAACTTAAACTTGAACTAAAATAAAATCTATCCCAAACCACAACAATTAAATTAATAAAACTAAATATATCAAAGTGGGTTGACATATTCGCAGGTTCACATGACATGTATCAAATCGGGAATTTGATACATCTTTAGAAACTTAATTAAATATTTTGACTTGTTTGATCCATGCGTAACTGCCATGACATGCATCTGCTATTTTTCTTAATATATGTCATATCATTCATATTTAAAGTTACGCATGATTTAGAATGGTTATAGGAAATAGAATAATTGAAACTTGATCAACCTAGTATTAGGTGGAGGTGAGATGATAGTACGTCAGGGAAGCCTTTTTGGTGGAACAAGCCGAAGCTACCAATCCAAAACCTAAGCTAGTTAGACCAAAATTTTTCAAGAAGTAATTTGAAAATAAATTTTTGATAAAAGACTTTGTCAAGGAAAGGGTTGATGATCCAATAAGGCTACGACCAAAGAAGGCCTTGTGCCTCGCCAAATCCTGGAAGTCGATTACCGAAAATCAAATTCACTTTACTATTTGTTAAATTTGAATCTAACACAAGTTTCAATTAAATCTTAGATTTAACAATGAATTAAGAAAAATGATTTAAGCATCTCACAATACACCTATAAGGCAACTATGCTTGCTATATTGAGACATCAAAAATGGGTGAGATGTTAAGGACTAATAAATTGAAAAATATTTTTCAAAATTGTTAGAATATTTTTCTAAAAATATATTTTCAAAATAGTGCTTTAACATAATAATGTTTTTATGGATTTCATGCTTGTCCGATTGCCAATATATTATATGTTTTCAAAAATTATATCCTTTTAAAAATTATTTGATTCACACAATTAGACACAAGCCTCTTAGGACAACACAAATGTTCCTTAAGGTACTTAGATAGAGTCAAACGGTGTCGGGTACAGGGGGAGTCTTTTCATTCCTTTGAAATGTTTTTTTATTTTAAACATTACTATCATTTGAAAATACTTTTCGAAAACGTTGCTTTAAATTACTATCATTTGTGTTTCCGAAAAGGCTTATATTTTCAAAATTACCTCTCTCTTTGACTTTGATAAACCCTAAAGACACAGAGGAAGGTCCACTTCATGATCTACAAGGACTCCTAGGATGTGTCAAATTTGGGGGAGTCTAAGTCAAAAGAAAATTCTCTTACAAGTATTTTTCAAATTTTTTTGGTAATTATTTTTGAATTTATTAAATAATTCATTTGGTCTAAACGAAACCCTAAAGACTCAGAGGAAGAGTACTTGTGGTCAACAAACTTCCTAGGACTGGTCAAGTTTAGGGGGAGGTTAAACTGAAAGAATTATTAAACATTCCAAAATAATATCCTCTCGTGCACTACATTTTCAAAAACTTGTTGAAAACATAATTTTTTTTTAAAAAAGTACTATTTTTTAATCATATTATCTCTCTAACATTTTCAATCACTATCAGTTACTTGAGTTGGAGAAATTCCAGGACACTTAGGAAAATATCCTTGTAGTCAACAAGGTTTCCTAGGATTGTGTCAGACTGGAAAAAAAACCAAGTCAAGTAAAATATTATGTTTTCAAAACAATATTTTTCTAAGTATTTTCAAAATATAAGTCAAGAAATTTTCTTTCAAAAGTACTTATATCTTTCAAAGTCTAATATTGTTCAAAAAGTACTTATATTGTTCAAAGTCTAATATTTTTTCAAAAAGTACTTATGCTATTCACAAATGTTAATATTTTTTTCAACAATACTTATACTTTTCAAAAAGGCTCAATCATTTTTTGAAAAGTACTTGCAAATTTCAAAAGTTCAATCAATTTTTCAAAAAAGTACTTCCATATTTCAAAAATTCAATATATTTCTCAAAATTTCATATTTTTCAAAAGTACAGATATTTTTCAAATACTAACATGTTTCACAGAACAATTTTTTCAATCTTTTTCAAAGTATCTCTCATGATCATTTTCACAACAGTTTTTCAAAGTCTTTTGAAAAACCTTTTCTAAATTTTTCAAAGATTTATACTAAGTATTTTCATAAGAACAAAATGATTCCATTGTTGGTGCAAGTGTTTTTGTTTTTTTGATGTATGTCAAAGGGGCAGTGTGAGAGACTAAGTTAGAATTTTTTTTCTTCCCAAAGGATCAATAAAAATCAAAATTTCTTTTTCAAAACGGGGAGAGTGAGCTTATCTTAGAAATGTTTTTCTCCCAAAGATCAAAATGTATTTTCAAAACTTAGATTATTTTTTCAAGGTTTAGCCCTTTCAACTAATCTAACTTAAGATATTGTCAAACATCAAAAAGGGGGAGATTGTTGGTGCAAGTTGCATCAGTGATGTTCTCCTTTAAGTGTTTTAATGTTTGACAATATACTTAAGTCAGTGATACATTGAACAAGGGAAGGGTGAGCAAAGGAGGAGTACCAAAGTGAAAGAAAGTCCTAGTAAACCTAGGCACGAAGTCCTGATCATGGATTGGGCACTAAGTCCTGGCTGAGGTCTGGGCACCTAAGACCTGACCGAGGGTTGGGCATGAAGACCTAGTTCAAGGAATTAGGCAGTAAGTCCTGGCCGAGGGCTGGGCACCTACGACCTGACCGAGGGTTGGCATGAAGACCTAGTTGGAGGAATTGGGCACTAAGTCATGGACGAGTGTTGGGCACCGAAGACCTGGTTCGAGGAATTGGGCACGGAGACCTGGCCGAGGGTTGGGCACTATAGTCCTGGACTTAGGGTTTGGGCACGAAGACTTGGTCCGAGGGATTGAGCAACTTAGCTGAGTGATGACTAAGGACAGAAGTAGAGACGGGTCAGGGTTCGGACGTCTAGAGATCAGTGAGTATCGGAGGCTAAGCAAAAGTCGACTCGAAGGACTGGGTGGCAACCGTCTCCTGAATGGAGAAGGTGAAAGACGCATTCTTGGGGGTGAGAACTTGCGTCAGTTCGACCTAGGGTTTCGTGGAAATCCAAAGTTAGAACCAAGTCCTTATGTTTAAGAATGTGTGTATATTTGCTTTATATTTGTATATCTTGCAGGTACCTAAAATGGAAGACAAAGCAAGCGAACAACACACACTGCGGCTGAAAGCCTGGAAGCCAGGCGCCCCGATCAATGGGGGTGCCCCAATGGAATCAGGCGCCCCCATCAATAGGGGCGCCTGAGTCAAAGAACAAAAGCTGCTTAAGTCAAAGAAGGCAGAACAGGCTTCCATTCAGGCGCTCGGGATGATACAGGCGCCCGGGTTCATGTAGGCGCCCAGGTCAAAGGTTTTATCAGCTGCGACAAGTTTGGCACGGGGATAATGTTTGACCAAGCCCTATGGGATGCCCCCATTGACACAGGCGCCCGTATGAAGCCTATAAATGGGGCTTCAAGCCCTTAGCTTCAAACACAACTTCTACATTCATTCTAAGTCGTTCCGTGCGAAGTTGCATTTCTGTTTGGTTTGTTTTAACTTAAGTTGCATTTCAATTCATATCTTTTTGCTTGTATATCAACTATAAGACGGTTTGTCTCCGCCTCTGGAAATTTCGGAAAGGAGACCAATAGTGGACTCACGCCGAATACATAGGCCTTGGACGTACTGACCCTGGGGGGTCCGGAACCAAGTAAATAAATCCCGCGTTTCTATTGTCTTGCTTTTTGTTACTTTATTTTCCGCTGCGTATTTGCTCTTTCTTAGTCCAAAAATTTTAGAACGATATTCACCCCCCTCTATCATTTTCTCCAATCCAACATATGCCTTACTTATGGTTGAGTACCCTATAAAATGATGCGAACCCAAAGAGAAGATTTCTCAAGAACCCACAACAAATTGAAGAAAGAGAGAAAGATAGTATAAATCAAATGGTAGAGGATAAAAGAAAGAACCTCGATCCAATGCTTAGGAAAGCACGAACCTTGGTATAGAAGAAGAAGAAGATAGACGCCACAACCTTGGGATGGAGGTTGATAAGTCTTGAACGCCACAAGGGGATTCCTTGATAAGTTCTAGTTCAATAAAGAACTAACAAGTGAGAGTCTCACCATGTTTTAGATTGAAATATGCCAAAAGATACATGTTGTGGCTGCCACCCTCTTAATCTATGCCTATAGGGTGACCTAAAAACCGTAAAAGGCCAAAAGAAAACTCATTTAGTAGAGGCCTATGTAGACAACATAGCCATATTGAGCTCTTGGCACCATTACAACCCAAATAAAGCTGGAAATTGGGCCTAAATTGAACTTATAAATCCATCATATCCCTCTTACATTGACAAGAGACTTAAGTGACTAGTTAAGCTCATCTAAGGCTTGAATTTCGTTGACTAAGCCGAATGATTTGCTCTTGGTCAAACCTTCTTCAATGGTAGATTTGACTTTCACATCTTCATTAGCACATTAAGTGCTTCTTTCATCTTTTTAGCCTTAGCCCTTGTAATTGGGCCTCCTTTGATGCATAATGAATCATCAACATTTTCTAGAGTGGGTTGAGCATGATCCATATCATTAGCTTGTTGGGCAACTTGTTCACTTTCTTTGACTACATCATTCCCCCTCTCCTCAAATGGTTCATCCTCAAATCTTGATTACCTCAGTTTCATCATCTATTTGTGGATGACACGTTGCAGAAAACAACAACTTTGTTCCCAACTTACCCTATAGTGTCTTCCAAAAGTACCTTAGAAACATTGTATCATGATTTGAAACTATACTTTTCGGCTCTCCATGAAGTCGTACAATGTCCCTCGTTTATACTGTGGGATCGGATTGAATCGATAGGGGGGGGGTGAATATCGATCGTTAAATTTTTCGGAATAGATAGAGAAATTGCGCAGCTGAAAAGCAAAAATAATCGCTAACACTTTTGTTTTTACTTGGTTCGGAGTCGCAGTCGGCTCCTACTCTAAGGCCTACGGTCCTTGACCGTTTATGATGGGAAATTCTATATCTTCATAAAAATGAATACATGCTGGAGTTCCGAATATAGAATTAAAACAATTACAACACTTTAAAGAAAAAGTTGTATCGATGACCGAAAGATTTTGGAATGCCGGAGCCGCGGGTCGTTGTTGGCGCTTGAATCTTGAGCACGGAGCTTGTCGAAGCAGAGCACTTGAATGAATGCATAGAAAGCAATTGTTGTTGAATCCAAGGGGGTGAACCCCTTTATATAGTCGTAGCGGGGACGCTGTGTTGAAGGGGGTGCCTGACATGTGGCCTTCTCTGCGCAAACCTCAATCCGCAGACTTGGCCAGTGCTTATCCCCTCAACCAGGGCGCCTGAGCTAACCGGGGTGCCTGTATTAACACAGACACCTCTGTTGTAGTCTTGAGGCCTTGCTTCGAAGTGGCTATAATTCACCGTTTGTCTGGGGCGCCTGTCTCAACATGGGCGCCTAGCCCAGTAGGGCGCCTCACTCCATTGAGGCGCTTGGGAGCAAAAACCTCCATCCCTTTGTTCCTGCAACTAGGGTTAGTTCCAAAACACAAGGGACATACAAATAAGATAGATTTAATCATGATTTATAGCCTGAGCTGTCTTGGTTCTGACGTTGGACTTCCCAAATGGAACCCTAGGTCGAACCGACGCCTAATGTTCCCTCCACGGGGAAAGCGTCCTCACCTACTCCTCTCAGAAGATTTTACCTGTTTGCCAACCGGCTCCTCCGGCTGGACTTTTACATAATCCCCTGGATCGGGTCTTAGTTTCCAGCTTCACACACCAGGTCTTAGTGGCCAGCTTCACTCACCAGGTCTTCGGTGCCCAGTCTACGACCAGGACTTAGTGCCCAACTTCATTCACCAGGTCTTAGTGTGGGATCGATTAGAAACGATAGAGGGGGGGGTGAATATCGTTCGACAAAATTCTTCGGAAATAGTAAGAGTAGTTGCACAGCAGAAAAGAAAAACCAACGCTAACGCGTTTGTTTTTACTTGGTTCAGAGTCGCGGTCGGCTCCTACTCCAAGGCCCACGGTCCTTGACCGTTTACGACGGACAATTATATATTTCATCAAATAATTACAAGTAGCAGTCCGTGTTGGGTATGGCTTGGTGGGTTTCTTAAGCGGATACCTGGTCGATCCGAGAGACCTCTCTATGCCTACGGATTAAAAAATTTAATCTGAATAGAGAGTCGTTTCCCATCGATCGTCTTGTGTCGTATCGAACGATTCAAATTGCAACTTAGCCAATTACCAAAATTGGTCTTGCAATTTGCTCGACCGTTCGACCTCGGAAAAGGCGACGAGTTGATCGCCGGCTTTTGTATTTATGGTCGGGGTCCAGTTAAATAATTATTGACTATGATTCACAATCAAAATAATTAAATAACAAACATGAAATGACGAGGCAATTGAATAAGGTACAAATAAGAATGAAAGGAGCCAAGGAAGAATATACCTTCCGTTACCTTACGATCTTCTACCGTATGACCCTCCCCTCTTGGACGTTGTGTAGGCAACGATCTACCATGACCTGTGGCCACCAAGTTGATCCTTTCTCCTTGCGCCAACCAATACCTAA